>JAXCLQ010000015.1:986299-1001627 GCA_035584115.1 Cedrela odorata
CATAAATTTTTAATCAAAATTAAATAAAAAATAAAAGGTATCTAAATTTTTAGTATTTATGCATAAAAGATTTATTTATTATTCTTATATGTAAATTTAACGAACCGTGTATTAATAAATAATTTTAAAAATACAGAGGAGATAATATAAAATTAAACTTTTTGGACTTTGGAGTATAAATAAGAATTAGAAATCTATTAAATACAAATAGACAAATTATGTGATTATCAATGCAAACATGCCAATAATTGGAGTCCTCATTCATAGGGGATATAATAGTAATATAACACCAGCCAAATCAGCCAGCCAGCCAGCCAGCCAAGCCAATTCATCAACCGATCAAATTCCGCTTCTATAAGTATCTAATCAGCTACCAGCATCACCTTGCACTTCAAGTTTCCCTCTCTCTACAGTCACAAAACGACAATTGAAACGCTGTTTCCGTGGCAATATGCTCAGTAGGCGGATTAAGTACCATATTGCTCCGAGTCTTAGTACTGAAGCTGCTGCGCTGATTTTGTCCTAGAAATTAGGGTTCTTTTGAAATGGATCTGGTGCGAGGTTCCGTTAATTCTTTGTTTTTTTGAATGAGAATCTGTGTAAAAATCGATTTTTCTTGAGTTTTCTTGCGTGTTTTGGCATTTTATCGACGCAAGAACTGGATTTTCGGTGTCTATGAACATCGCTGAAACGTTTCTTTTTTCTATTGAGCTAGAGTTCCGTTTTGTTATGTGATATGTGGAAAAGGTTATTTTCTCGAGAAAAAAATTTGGATTTTAGTGCCTTCTGTGGAAGTCACCGAGATGTTACTTTTCTTTCTCCGAGCTCGATTTCATATTATCTTGTTCAGAAAGTGAATTTGTGTAAAAATTGATTTTATTCAGCTTTCTTGGAAATTTTGGCATTTTGCCGGGAAAAAAATCTGCATTTTCAGCGTTTACGAGCAGCAAGTGAAACGTTTCCAAGCTCGATTTTACTTTCTTTATTTAAGTATTTGTAAAAATTGTTTATCTTGGAAAAACTTGATTTTCTAGGAAAAGCGTAGTATTTTCTCGAGAAAATGTGTGGATTTTCATTTTCCAGAGTCCATGATTGTCACTGAAAAGTTCTGTTTGTTCCTTGTTTGTTCATATAAAAGAACTGGATATATTCACTGTCTAAGGAAGTGACTAAAACGTGTTTTCTTTTTTCTTTCATAACTAATTTGCAGGAAACACGGAGATTTGGTTTCACGGATTTCTTCAACACGGTCCCAAAATGCATCTCCTCTTCATACCCAAATCCTTTAACAGACTTAGAAACCAGACTTGTGATCAACTCACTCGTACAAGACGACAAAATCCAACTCATAAATCTCTTAAAACGACTGTTCGTCAGTAACTCACTAGACAGTGCCGATGACCAAACCGCCATCGTTTCGAAGCTCTTTCGCTTCTGTTGTTCGTTCGACTCCATCAACTGCGCCACGTCGCTTGTCTACGGGGAGCTAGGACCGGTCGCCGTGGCCAACGAGGTGGATAAATCGTCGGGAATGTCAGCCATCCACGTGGCGGCGGAGTCTCACGCGGCGCGTTGCGTAGAGATGCTGTTGAAGAAACGCGCCCGTACGGATATCAAGAGTAAGGACGGACGTGGTCTGCTAGCTCTGGAGCTGTCTTTGTCCAGTAGTAGGTAAGGTCGATACTCGAAGCGATCAAACAATGTCGTTTTCACTTTTCAGTGTTGTGATTATAATAGGTAAAGTTTAGGGCTTTAGCTTTATCAGCTAGCACAAAAACTGAAAGGAGCATTATCCTTTTGTAGTACCTTCGCCTTTTGCTTTCTCGGATTATCTTTTTATTTTTTTTAATTATTATTATAGCATTTGTTTTAAATCATGTGTGCTCCAGGATGGATGTGACTTGGAATCCGGACGAATACTCCGTCGAAGACTTGATTGTCATGCTCGGAGAAAAGGTGAGACGTTTGGTTGCCAAGAAAATCGACCGGAAAAATGAAAATGAAAAAGAAAACGAACGATTTGTTAACCGATAATTCTTTTTTTTGTTTTTACAGGATTTGACTACGGTCAAACTACTGAGCGAGAAAACAAAGGAAGTCGACGAGGTGGCGTATGCAAACGCCGTCGGAGGCCGAATAGTGGCCTTAGCAGCGCTGCTAGTAGTAGCGGCGGACAAAGTGAACGAATCGATTCTAGTGTTACATGATTCCGATTTAGGTGTCAAAGAGAAGACGACGATTTACGAGTGCGTGATTAAAGAGGCGTTGTCTTTGGGCCGTGCAACGACAACGACAACGCTGCGAACACTTAAACGGAACTGTACAACGTCGAAGAGCGAGTCGGCCGAGAAAAGGAAGGTCTTGCTCTGTGAAATAGAGTTGCTCCAGCTCTTCGATGCTGCAGCTCACGGTAGTCGTACGGACAAGAAGGTGGCGTCACCTTTGATCCTCGCAACACAGGTAAAAGTATATTGGCTTTGGAATTGCTGTTACCAATTACGATGATGATTTCGTGGATATTATTTTATAGTACTTGCGAAGTAATTGTATGTAATTGACTTTTGTGACCCTATTAAACCTTCCTGTCGTATGCGATATTCTAATCATTTGATTAATGAATGTATGGGCAATTCCGTAAATCTCTGGCCCACAAACATCTTGGACTCATTATGCTCCCTGCATTCTAGGAATAATTCCAATAAAAAAATGGTTGAATTCCTGAGTAATGGATTTTTAACTTTTATTACTTATATAGGCTGGAGACGAAGCTGTAATTGAGATACTTCTGAAGTCTAATATAGACGTAAATGAAGCTGATGCTGAGGGAAACTCTGCACTTCATTGTGCCCTCAGGACGTCATCTATGGGCTCGTCTCAACATGAACAGCAGAATAGGTCTATCTCTTTCTCCTTCGCTTGCAGACACAGAGGACCGCCTTTTTGAATTTTGACTCAAAAATGCCTTCTTGTTTACAGGATTGTTGGGCTCTTGCTGAAGCATGGTGCCCGAGTGAGCCAAAAGAATAAGTTGGGCTTAACTGCACTCCATATTGCAGCTGGTAGTGGCAATTCTCAGGCACTTGAGGTATATATATGTAACAACGATACGTTCTTTATTTCTCCATTGTCAATTTTCTCAAACTTAGCATTATAGTATGCCAATATCTTTTGACATTTTGCTACAGGTTTTTATAAGGGAAGACCCAGATTGTATCAATTTCAAAACAATAATGAAGGAAACCCCACTATTTTTTGCGGTGAAGAATGACCATATGGTCTGTGCTGAGCTTCTGTTGCGCTGGGGAGCAAACAGTGAAGTCCTGAATTTGCGGTTGGAAACAACAAATCCCTCTATACTATGGCTCATACATGTTTAATTCTTTCAATCATTTATCTGTAATAGACTTGTTGAAATATAAGTTTCAAATTGTTAACATTTTCTTGTATGCATATGTGTCTGTACCAACTGCTGTCATTTCCAGTAGAGAGAGGTCTATAGACTTGGCAAAGTCGCAAGACATGCGTTTCTTGCTAAAGGCAGCCAATATTTGTCACAGTAAGTTGAACCTGGCCAATCTACAGTAGTATTTCTTTGATTCTTTTTTTTTTTTTTTTCCATCTGATGTTCTTAGTTCTAAATGTGCAGCGAATCTTGCTTTCCCCGGTCACGATAAATATAATGCTTCACTGGAAAGTGATGATGTTATTTCAGAGACCTGTGAAGCACTTCTGTCCATTATGGATGAAAGCACCAATACTGAGAGGTGACCACCTTAATGCAAAAAAGCCAAAACTTCAAAATTTGTGTAAATTTATTTTTATGTGGGTTTAATGGTCTTCTCCGGCCTTTGAACTCCAGAATCTGGTCTAGTGCAAAGGTAGAGGTTTGCAAGTACTTTGAGTCTTCTACTGGATGCATCAGAGGGTCCAAATGCTTTTACGCTCATGGTGAAGAGGAGCTCCAGAAGACGAAGCAAGGAATGCACTTGATCCGTTCTCCAAAAGAGGAATACAAACGTAAAATTTTTGTAGGAGGCTTACCTCTTTCACTGGATTCTGGTTAGAACCTTGACACCATTCTTAGAAAACAAAATTAAGTCATATATTCAGTTAATTCATATATTGTCTGTATAACATAATTCTCTTGTTTCACTTTTATGAATCAGACACCCTGGCAGAGTTTTTTGAAGAACGTTTTGGATCTGTTGAAGATGCCAGAGTTGTTGGGATTCAAATAGAAAAGCAGATACAGTCCCGAGGATTTGGCTTTGTAACCTTTAAACATGAGAAATCTGTTTCTGCTGCTGTTCAAGCACGCTTTGTAACCATTATGAGCAAGCAAGTTGAAATTAAAAGTGCTCTCCCCAAAGAGCTTTTGCTCTCTGAGTTGCAGAAACAGTGTACTCTACAACAAGAATCCGAACAGAACCAGTCCCAACCGCAAGCTAAGAGCTCAGGTGAAAAAACTACAGAAGAGATGACCAGTAGAAATGTTAAAGAGGAAATTCTCACTAAGAAGATGGCAGAAGAGATTCCATGGAAGAAGATTACGGAAGATGCCAAAACTGAGGAAATGTCTTGGGCTGGAAAATTGCTTCATGGTCAACCAAAGACACGTTCCAATGAACCTCAAGCACAGGTTATCACCAGCTTTGAGGAGAGAAATATGCCTAAATGGCTCAGGACTTTTAAAAAGTGGCTCCCCCGCTTCTTGAAAGATATCTATAAGAATCCAATTGAAGGAGATTATGCTCTGTCATCTCTGAAGTCAGATTTTAAGGCTGCATTTGGCCTAGAACTGGATCACGCGTCTCTTGGTTACCCAAAGCTCAGTGACTTTATGAGAACCCTTCCCAACCTTTGTCATGTGAGGGCAGGGACTATAAGCAAAAATGGATCGCCTAATCACATGGTTCTTCTGCCTTGCCTTCCTGGGCGAAAAGGGAGTGTTATCCAATCATTCACAACTCAGAGCGTTTCCTCCCCATCCAATTCTGTCAGTGACAGTAACGATTGTGATTTTAATGATTCCAAGTCTCCTCAGGAAATTCAGTCAGTGTCTAATGAATATACTGGCTTTACCATTAGCACTATTGAGGGGAAGCCATCCCATGACGTCCCAGCTCAGAGGGATACAGCAACCGGTGTAAATTCAGCCTCGAAGAATACATCAATGATTGATTATTCAAGGTTTCTTCAATTTTTAAAGCCAGGCCTTTTCTCTGATAATGGAAATGGTGGAGGTTCAGGGGGCAACAACAATGGAGGAGGAAGTGGCCTGCAGGAGTCTGAAGAAAAGAAGCTTAGGCCCCTACCAAGGCATGCGGTTGTAGAGGCACTTGCCAGAAAAAGGAACAATAGATCTGAGTTCTTTCTTCGTGAATTTGATTTCTACGACGTGAGCAACAAACTGTATTTTGTTTCATAAACTGAGCACCTAAAAATTGTTTAACATTGCATTAAAAATATTGTTGGTGGACTTGGATGGTGTATGCAGGATTACAAGGAAAGTCTCAACCAACTAAAATGCTTTGGGTGCAACCAGCGTCAGATGCTTTGGGCCAACTTCCCGTGCCAGCACTTGCTGTGGTGCAGTGATTGTAGACTACAAGCTGTACGAGCAGCTGATGGTCACGAACACAAATGCGTCATCTGTGATGGGAAAGTTGAGAAAATCAATTTCCTCCCGTCAAATAGATACAATCAACCTTTATCTGAAGATCTTTCGAATCCAGAGTCATTCCCGCCTTTATATACTTCTCATATAGGCATGTAAGCCCAAGCAAAACCCGCCTTCTTGAAGCATAAACCTGTTGACATACTTCATTTCTTTTAGTTTGAACCAACGATATGCTACTCTTCAATTTTCTTTTCCCATATTCTGACAATTTTTTTTCTCATTTATTTTGTAGTATGCAAAGGAGAAATCTCCGTTGACTGCTAGCTGCCAGACTCATCAGCATAGTAAGTAGTATGGATTAGGTAGTGTAACTGGGTGTCTGTGAGATGCACCCAGAAACAGGGAAGACTGGGGAAGGGGAAGAAAATCTCCTCCCCAACTATATTACAGCTAAGACAATTGCTCTCTCCGTAGCTTATATTCATACTTTTGTGGTGAAAATAGAGGCCTGATATTGTAAGTATATGCTAGCATCAGGCAACCTTTCAACTACTTAATCGACTTGGTTTCATTTGCTGATTGTATGTCAAAAGCATGTGAACATGAAATGATGATAGAAATTCCTCCAATATTTTGCATATTTCTAATTGTTTTTGCTCAATCTGTGATGAAAATGACCAGGAAACGCTTCTTATTACTAGACTAGTAATTATAGAGACAGATAAAGACTAAATTTAGTTTGTTTGAGTACGGTGAAACCATATATTTCTGTGATGCTGTATCTTGCATTAGTCTGTAGGCTCTCTCCTCAAACCCCGTTATGAACGTGATTACACTGATCATAATCACTGTAGACTTTCGTTTTTGTAAAATTTAAAATTACATCCCAATCATAGCCAAACAAATTTATACGAAATGTGTCTTATTCCCCTTATATAAATCATATTACAAAATTCTTGGCCAGAAAAGCAGTATACATGCTTGCTCAGTGGCCTATCTTTTGCCTCTACTGTGGTAGCAAACGTGCTCATCTTGCGGCTTCTCTCGAGGCACTGAGGATTCCCAGATGTCTGTGTTGAGAGACCGTAAGGTGGTCGACCACACTTGCATGCACTAGAGTAAAAAGGAAACATAAATAAGTGTTCCAGCTCTGTGCCCAATTTCAGATTCAAATTCCAGACATACTCCTGTACATTCCTTTTAGTTCCCTCCCAGCATCATATCTCCAAAATTTCATCTGCAAGTTATCGCTGAGAAATCATCAACTAAAAACTTATAAACAAATCTTGAAATTCTGTCAATCAATGGAAGTTGTATTGAACAAACCAAGACAGCTTGTAAACCCTTTTTTTTTATTATAAACCTTTTTCCTCTAAATACAAATTTTACTGTTTTTAGTTAAAAGAAGAAGGGAAAAAAAAGAACATTGGAGTAGCATACTAGGGTAACACAAAATATCAAGTTTATCTACAGAATTAGCTACGAGCTCTTTGTGTATGTCTAAATTAATGCTAGAATGCTGCATTGGTAAAAGATGCTAGAGATAAAAAAATTTAAAAGATGTGCTTGCCTGAGCCTGGCTTTACTGAGGTCCAAAGGAGACATTATAGCCACAATCTAAAAGTAAAAATCAAAAAGAAAAAACAGGGCAAGCAACCAAAAATAAAATAAGATTACTTGTGGCTAGCAATCAAATCTGCACTGGGGAGTATACTCCAATTTCCCGCAAAATATTCATGCTGCTATCTTCTTCAAGTTCTCTGGCAGTAAGGATTTTTCTTGCCTTTTCCTGACAAAAGGAAAAAGAAATTGAAGACACTGAAAATTGACAAATAAGACAAAGTATAGCATTGCATTTAAATAAATCCAGACATCAAGTCTGAAACTCCTATCTTGTAAAGGTGGAGCTACATAAAATCCATTTCCGAAACCATGTCACTTAGATCAAACACTCTCTGCCTCAACCTATTTACGGCTAAAAAAATATTGCTATAACGGTTGCAGAGATGAAATTCTGCTGTTGTAGAGCCATAAATTGTTTTTTAATTAATACAATCATCAAGTTTCTTCTAACAGATACAGAATAAACTTACTTCTCATATGACTTGATGAGTGACAGTGGTCTCTCATAGCCATCTTCCTTCTGCTGAGGCGGCTTTGGTTTCCCTGCCCGCCTTGATTCTGGTTTCCAGCAAGCATTGGTGAGCGACTGACCCAATAATTCGGCAATGTTTGTTGCCATTGTCTCAGCCTTCTTTGCATAAGGAAATACTTCCTCCTTGAATTGGTGAGACAACCAAAGATACATAGACAAAACTTGATGCTTAGTCTCAAGATCTAAGAGCTCTGCATCATTTTTGGCAGAACCCTTCGGCATGCCCATTGCTATATTAACAGGGGCATTTTGACTGTAAGCTGAAGCAAATCTCAGAAGATGGTACATTGCTTTCGGGTCTCTAATATTAACGGGAGCAAAACAAAAGTTAAAACGATCTTCCAAAGATAATCCTTGGACCTTCTCCAACATATTTGCTACCTTCTTTATATGATCATGTCGACATAAGAAGTATGATCCATCCAGACGGCAATTTTCACCAAACTTATCGAGCAGCTGGCGGAAAGTAACATTTGCGAGTTGCCCAGCAAATAGCTCAACCTGCTCGAAGAAAGGAAAGAGACCCACTTTCTTAACTTCTTCGAAAGGTTGCTTCAAACACTCAATTAGGTAATCCAAATCATCTACATGCAATGTTGTTGTAAGTCCATCCGGGTAAATGCTTCCCCGCCTACCAGCTCTCCCTGCAATCTGCTTCACCTGTGATGCTGGAACTGGAACAATCTTGTCACCATTGTACTTTGAAAGGCTATAAAAAACAACTCTTCTAATATTAAGATTCAAACCCATCCCCACGGCATCACTAGCAACCAATACATCAAATTCATTATCTTGATCATTGAACAAATTAGCCTGCTGTCTACGAGTCTCTGGCGGCAAAGCACCATAGATAACACAACAGCGGTGATTAGTGTGTTTCTCAATTGCCATTTTCACCTCAAATATCTCTCTCCTTGAAAATGCAACAATGCAGTCACCAGATCGCACATTTTGAAGATCTTCTAACAAGGTCTTAGCTTCAACAACCAATGGTTTGAACCTCTCATAGTGTTGCTCATGCAGCTCATCCCCAGTTTCTGAACAAATCTTCCGAACAATATTCAGAACACTTGGATCTCCACACAAATGTATTTCATCAGCCATCAATCCAAGCAATGCACGCGTCCATGCATAACCTCTACACGGGTCTGACATCATCTGGATTTCATCAATAACAGCAACATCGTATAATTCATCTGTCGACACCATTTCCACAGTGCAAGCGATATGGTTTGAAAAGGGAACATGCTTCTTCTCTTGTCCTGTGTGAAGACTACAGTAAACCCCAAGGGCATTAACTTTGTCAAAAACTTCCATTGCCAAGAGCCTCAAAGGACTGCAATAAATACCTTTCTTAGCCTCCATAAATCGCTGCAAAGCATTGTATGTCTTACCACTATTAGTCGGACCACAGTGATATATAATCTTACGTTTCATTGCCCGCGCAAAAGGAAACCAAGTGTGTGGCTGTGTGAGGTCAGCTGACTCCATCATACCTCGAAACCGTTTAATTTCATCAGGGAACTCTTCTATGCAGAACTCAGCAAATATAGGAAAAAGAAACTTAACAGCTCCATCAGATGGACCAAGCCACACCAAATACTTTGCAACATCAAGAGGACATTTCTTGATGAAAAAGCTACGAAACTTGATAGCAGCAGTAGGGAAAAATGACTTGCCAATGTAAACTGCAAGAGCCTGATTGGCTGCCCACCCTGAATTTGAAAAGAAATGGAAAACCTCCAGTAGAGTCTCCCAATTAGACAATTTTAGTTTAGCACCCTTTTCGGCACTTCTTAGCTCTCTATATAATTCCACAGGATTACGCTTTGATAAGTACAGAAACCTTGCACTTTCATTGATATCCATGGCATTATTATCACATTCCGAATCCGATTCAGTTGAATCAGAAATATTACTATCATAAAAATCATCAAGCAGACCTTCAATTTTATCATCTTCAACATTTTCCACGATATTCACACTATTCTTTTGCTGCATGTCCTCCATTTTTGATTCGGTAGTACTGCCATCATTAACCAAACCCTCATTTCTGACTGACGAACAAAACGGTCTAGCATTGAACTCTGCAAACTTAGTATTCGCCGAAGGCAAACGAAAACGAACAAGGTCTATCAAGCTTGTCGAGAATTCCCGTTTATGCACATCAAAAGAGGGACTAAACTGGTTTTTCTCCAAGACCAACTTCTCATTCCCAATGTAACGAAAATATCGATTAGAACACAAAAACCTAACCCTAGAACCCTCATTTTTTGATCTATATGTTCGAAACAGAGTCGTCAATTGGCCTCTTGCCATTTAACACTTTACCCGCATCAAACAGACGAATCCCAATAAAAGTTTCTTCTTTTTGCGTGATTCAAGATGTCAGAATTGAATAAATATATGTTAAAAAACCAAAAGTTGAGGAGATCAAAGATGTAGAGAGATCTTACAGTTGCTGTAGAAACTGACGTGCACCATGGCTCACCGGGGAAGACGAATTCATGAAACAGAGAAGTACAAACCCTATAATGGAATACTAAATTAATCTGGGCCGGGTTTGGGCCTAATAACTCATGTTTGCATTATGGACCGCTCTACTCTAAGTTAATATTTAATTTTACTCAAATAATTAATTAATAATTTAATCAACCACCTATATGTTTATCTTACAATAGCATTAAAAGTCATAATCCCATGTCAAAATATAAATGATCAAATAATATTTCTATTTGGTCCAGAGATAACATGGCATTTACATACAGACATTCATTCCATTTTTGTCACCAGCTTCTGCTTATTCTATGAATGCTCTTTACAATATATGTTCAAATAATTGGTTTAACATCTGACTTTGAGTCCCTGTCTGAAGCATCAATATCAAAATCCACTGATGATTTATAAACCAAGCCTGTCACAGCTTTCACAGACACTGTTATTGCAGCTAAAGACTCGTTGTCTTCTTTCATAACCGCTTCAGGGATTCCCAGGACATCCTTGCTGGGTTTGATATCGTAGCTGTCAGGACCGAATGCATCGCCATCCGTACTCACTTTTTTTTCAACTCTATCCCGCAACCCGAACTGGTTCCTGCAAAAGGCTTGATATCTTTGTCTAGCATTGGCTCTGGCTTCTTGTTTATCGGAAACTTAGCATTATGATCTTCTTTGTAATATAGGATAGCCTTCTGAATATCAGCGTTGGAAGGATCATCAGTTTACTTGCCGATATCAAGCAAAGGGTCAATCAGTTCACCATCTTCACTTGATGAATCATTCATTCCCATAGGAGTGGTAATTGGTTTTCGTTTTCATGACAACCATCATATGTATTTTCTGGAAAACCATTATCGACTTCTAAACCATCACTTAATCCTTTACCTACTTTTGCCATTCCTTAAATACTTACTCTCCCATATAAACATAAACAGTGTTTTCCAAGTTTTAATTTAAAGAGAAAGCATTAAGAGACAGTTATCTTTTCTATATATGTGACATTGTCCGATGAAATAAATTTCTCTTGGGAAGAATTATTTTTCTTTTATGGATGGCAACTTTTCAGAGTAACTTTGCAAATCAATATGCAGATCACAAGCATAACCGTAAGAAAATTGCAATAGTTATTATATGTTAAAATGACTTTAACATTAGTGGATTGTAGATAGCAACCAACACTTGGTCCCTGCAACTTTTCCATGGTTATCGCGCAACAATTTCTCAAAACAAAAAACATATATATTCAATTTAGCTTTCATCTCTATCCCATTCTTTTCCATCCATATCTCTTTCTTCTCTTCCTCCAAACCCGGCCATATTCCATGCCTCTATCTCAAACATAATCAAATTGAAGCCGCCATACTCTAACTGATTTTATTGATTTTTCAAGAATATTTTAGTAATTTTATTATTGAGAAAGCAAAGCTGTAAGCTAACCAGCCCGACTTTCTCCCACAGTCAACTTTTTAATTAAGGATAATATTGTAAAACATTCTTTGAAAAAGTGATTTTGACGTTTAACCTTAGGGGGTTTGGGGTATTTTTGAAATTGTTGGGAGGTAATGGAGGATTGGGGCAAACCTGAAGGGGTAATGGTAAATTCAATCAGGCATGTCAAATTAATACATTTCATGTTTGATTATATTTTAGATTGTAACACATAAAGTTATCTATTATTTGAAGAAGGGTGGTTATTCTCTCTTTCAATTAGTAAGTTTATTAGAAAGTAAACAATTCATATATATTTCTATAATGCATGCCAAACCCTGTCTTCAATAGAATTATAGAACTTTTACAAAAACAAGAAGTAAAATGGAAAATTGTTCATCATGTGGGAAACTGTAACAAATTCAAATGTACAGAATATAATGTAGAAAAAGATAGAGACAGAGTAGATCAAGAACTCTTTTCCTCTAGAGTTATGGGCAGTTCCAAGTTTTCATTGCCCCTTTGGATCTTTAAAATAACCTTATCCCCCACACTGTAATCATCCAATGCTCTGTCTAACTCTGCTTTGCTTTTAACCTGATACAAAGAATGCATAAAATCGATAAAAATTACATTCATGATATCATATTTACTCGAGGATTATTGTGATAGTAACAGGTGCAGTTCATTCAACTTATGTTCAGCACAAGTGATCATTCTAGGATGGTACAAACATTCTCTATAGGAGAACTGTGTAATAGTATCTTAATTTCGTTCAGCAACTGATACATTAAAAAGCTACATGGTGTGATTAATAAAAGAGGGAATTGATTAAGGACGAGACACTCACGGGTTTGTTGTTAACTGCTACAATGATGTCCCCCAGTATGATATTGCCGGCAAAACCCCGTGTGGTGGGAAGTAGCCCGACTTTAGCTGCAAGACTATTTCCAGGGACCTACAGCAACATTGAAGAAATATAGGCCAATCATAGATATTCTACATGCTGCAAATATAGGACCATGTTTATAGAGTTGAAGGGTAATTCTTAACTTCATCACGATACCTGTAAAATAAGGGCTCCATTTCGAACATTAAGTTGACTAGCTACCAAGTCAGAAGCAATATCAATGCTCAGACCAGCTTGAACTGCCTAAAGTGGATGAAATGTGAGATAGGATATACAAAGACTTTTTAAGGCTTTCGGAGCATCAGAGACGAAATAGAATCCAGATGCTTAACTAGGCAATGATTTGCAAAGCTAGAACATCAAGACACATAAATCTAATAAACTAGGAAAGTAGGTGGCAAATGAAGGTCTTCATTTTCTATATTACATAAAACCAAGGATCTGACCTGCAAAAAGAAGCGAGAAGAAAACTTACCTTGCCATTTTGGATCAACTGAGGTACAATCTTGAGCACGGTTGACGAAGGGATGGCAAAACCTACACCTACCGATGTCCCTACCATACCAAAAAAGAAAAAGATAATATATATACAGAAGGAAATGTCCCTTAGCATCAAATATCATATACCATTGTTTTAAAAACTAACACTATATTATAAAGATAATTACCTGTTTGAGTAAATATAGCTGTATTAATCCCAATTAAATTTCCTTTAGAATCCAGCAAAGGCCCTCCACTGCAATTTCAGAACAGTAGTAGATAATGCACCGACAAATATGAATATCTTTTCTAATCGACGGAAAGAGAATTTTCACAAGTCCAAAAGATTTTAAGAATGAGGGGAGAGATTGGGGCGGGAAGAAAGCTCCTTGGTGGAGGAGAGGAAAACAGAAGAATGTGAGAGCTTTGATTAAGAATTTTCACATCAATTAATCCTGAACTAACCTGTTCCCAGGATTGATAGCGGCATCTGTTTGAATTCCACCACCAATTGTGACCCCAGCTCTACTAAAAATATCCCGATTCAGTCCACTAACAACTCCAACCGTGAGGGTGTGATCAAAACCAAATGGATTCCCAATTGCTAAACATTGCTGCCCGACTTTTAGAGAAAATGACTCTCCCACCTTAATTGGTCTCAACAAATCTTCAGAGGCTTCTACCTAGCACGCCATAAAGATCAAATGCTTGATAATTTTCCTTTGGTGATAGCACCATCAAACTTAAACCATCCGTTGAATCATTATAAAGATAAAATAGAGGACTAAAAATTTTAATTTGATGCATTTTGAGAGCAATAATCCCACATTATCAGTCATAATGTCAGCAGAAAAGACAGGGTTATTTTGGCTGACCAGAGAACTAGGACAACCAATATTGGTTGCTTAACAAATTACAACATTACCATAAGAAAAAAAAGGAGGGATAACATACCTTCAAGACAGCGAGGTCCTTAGCTCGGTCAGCACCAACCAACTTACCCTCAAAACTCTTTTGTACCCTGTAAAAGATTATACAAAATGAGAGAAATAGCTGCAGCAGCTTAAGCTGTAACGGTAAATAATGTAGTTAAATTACCAGTATAAGGCTAAGGAAACTGCAAATCTCACCCTTCTGAAGCCAGGATATTAACTCGTGCAACAACTTGCCCCTGGCCTGGATTTCTTGCTAGGGAATTACCTATCACTAGATAACACTTGGAATTTCACAGTCCATTCAGTAATAACAAAGTGACTGACATAGAACCAAATTCAAAATATACTGTGTGACATCCAAATTGTAATCCATGAGATCATTCAATATTCAAAAATCAGCCTTTTAAAAAATGAATCCTAAGTTTTATGCTTGAATGAATCACAAATCCTTAGTTAGCCTTTACCATGATAATTTGTCACAATGTGTCCCTGTCCGTCCCAGACTACTCCTGAGCCATTTCCTTCAGGAATCTGCCCATAGATATACTAAAACCATTAGAAGATGCTAATATAACAAAAGCAAAAATGATTAATAAGTAATAATGTAAGAAAAAAAATGCAATTAATAAATTTTTAAGTGCTAAAATACCTCAACCACACCAACTTTGAGTTGGGGCCGCAACGTTACATCAAAAATGTTGACAACAGCATATGTATTCTTTTCAAAGAGTTGGACAATTCTTTCCTGCCAATTAGACACAAATTAATTAACATGCCTTAAACGTTCATCCTCAAAATTAAGAACAGCTTAGCTAAGTAGTTGATAACATACCTCGTTAGGGAAGAGTGCCCCGGATGGAAAAACAGGAGGAGTTACTTCTTCAAGTGTCACAGATGGATCCCCTAAAGCTTGGGCTGTACATTCGACAATTTTACGAAACGATTGAAGTGAATCTCAAAAAAGTACAAAGATAAACCACTTAAACGTAAACCCATTAATGATTTATGTGATATTTTGAATGAAAGTATCATAAAGTAAATGTATCACATAAATTTCAAGGGCATGAAGAAATTAGCAGAAAACTGGTTAAAGCGAAAACAAAGCTCAATTGTGCGGACCTGATAAGTACCTTGAAGGATAATAACACAAATACATGAAGAAACTTGAGACAAACATCCTCCGTGTTGTGAAAGGATCAACATTTTTGCTTATTACTTCTCCCAATTCCTCATTACATTTCTTAAGAATTCTAAAATCATCAAAACGATATAGGTATCAAAACTCTAGAGAGAAAAAAAAAA
>JAXCLQ010000015.1:1005366-1028219 GCA_035584115.1 Cedrela odorata
TAAACTGTCCATTGAATCAGTATAACGAAAAAAGAGAGACTAAAAATTTTAATCTGACACATTTTGAGAGAAATAGTCTCACATAATCAGTCATAATGCAAGCAGAAAAGATAGGGTTATTTTGGCTTACCAGAGTACTAGCCAACCAATATAGCTTGCTTAACAAAATACAACATTACCATAAGAGAAAAAGGAGGGATAACATACCTTTAAGACAGCGAGGTCCTTAGCCCGGTCAGCACCAACCAACTTACCTTTTGTACCCTGTAAAAGAATTATACAAAATGAGAGAAATGGCTGTGGCAGCTTAAGCTGTAATAATGTAGTTAAATTACCAGAATAAGGCCAAAGGCACTGCAAATCTCACCCTTCTGAAGCCAGAATATTAACTCGCGCAACAACTTGCCCCTGGCCTGGATTTCTTGCTAGGGAATTACCTATCAGTGGATAACACTTGGAATTTCACAGTCCGTTCAGTAACAGCAAAGTGACCGGCGTAGAACCAAATTCAAAAAGATAACTTTATGACATCCAAATTGTAATCCACAAGATCAACACATATTCAAAAATCATATTTTTAAAAAATGAATCATAAATTAAGGATTTAATCATAAATCCTTAATTAGCCCTTACCATGATAATTTGTGACAATTGGTCCCTGTCCATCCCAGACTACTCCTGAAGCATTTCCTTCAGGAATCTTCCCATATATCCACCAAAAGCATTAGAAGATGCTGATATAACAAAAGAAAAAAAATACTTAATTAGTAATAATGCAAAAATAAAAAAATTTAATAAATCAATTAATAAATTTTTAAGTACTAAAATACCTCAACCACGCCAACTTTGAGTTGGGGCCGCAACGTTACATCAAAAATGTTGACGACATCGTATGTATTCTTCTCAAAGAGTTGTACAATTCTCTCCGGCCAATTAGACACAAATTAATTAACATGCCTTAAACGTTCACACTCAAAATTAAGAACAACTTAGTTAATTAGTTGATAACGTACATCGTTAGGGAAGAGTTCCCCGGATGGAAAAACAGGAGGAGTTACTTCTTCGAGTGTTGCAGATGATGCCTAAAGCTTGGTTTGTACATTCAACAATTTTACAAGAAGATTGGAAGTGAATCTCAAACAAGTACAAAGATAAACCACTTAAACATAAACCCTTAATGATGAATGTGATTTTGTGAATGAAAGTAGTACATGTATCACATAAATTTTAAGGGCATAAAGAAATTAGCCAAAAACCAGGTAATGCAAAAATAAAAACCTGGTAAGTACCTTGAAGGATACAAGTATCAAAACTCTAGAGAGAAACAAAAATCATCCATCATCAGCACTAAGAATTTCTTGCATCATCAACAATAAATACATGAAACAAAACACTCACATTGGCCGTAAACTAGAGAGAAAACAATAAGCTTTAACACAAAACAAAGAACAAAAATGTAATACAGAGAATCAAGAATGGAGAACCTTTGGCTGTAAGTGGACATGGGCTTGGAATAAAAAAGGATGTCGTTTGAGTGATCACTAGAACACCCTCGCGGTAAGAAGAAGCGCTTCTGGAAGCTGGTAATGATTCCAGGTGATTGCAGAGACCAAGAACTGCACGCCATGATTTGCATTTCTATATTTTATTATGATTACAACAATTAAGTGAGTAAGATTCTTGTACAAAGTCTATAAAGAACAGAATTTGAGACTTAGAGAACAAAAAAAAAAATAGAAACTTTTAAGACATTTATTTAAGCATAAGAGAAGTAAAAGCAAAACCATGGCAAATTTGCAAGATTAATTATTTTATTAATTATATTGTAATAATTTATTTATTATTATTATATATATTTTTTAAATTAATTATATTTTAAAATATATCTAATTATATTTAAAATAAAATTAATTAATATTTAATTAAATAATATTATAAATATATAATAACATAAATAATGATACAATTAATTCTTTTAATAATATATTAAAATAATATATCTAACTGATTCTGTTACCGAACGAGTTATAATTGAAAAAGGGTATTGAGGACAATTACATATAAAACCCTAATATTTTAATTTCTCACTCTCTTCTCAAGTCCCAGACTTCCTGTCGTCTCACTGTTCTACCGCTTGATCGGAATTCGGCTCAACTTGAAAACTTCTCGATTAAGAAGTGATACGCTCCGTTTTGTGCAAGGTGATCTCTCTACTTCTCTGAGAAAGTCGGTCTTTTTTTTTTTTTTCCAGTGTGTTTTGCTGCTTTTACTAGGAGCGTGGTAAAGTTGGGATTTTTTTTTTCAGATTTCTTCAACTATTGTTTCAATGATAGAACTTTTTTCTGTGTTTCTCTTCTGAATTCTTCACTATGGAATATGGGTTTTATTTATTTATTTATTTTTTGGTGCATCAGGGACTTTCCGGTTCAAATTAATGGTTTCTGTCCTCTATTTTGCGTCGCATAGTTTAGGGTTTTAACTGATTCTCGAAGTTAAGATTTTAATTTTGCTTGGAGTTATGGCAATTGCTAATTTAGGACTTTGATTGAACCCTTTTTTCTATGATTTTGTTGATTTATTTGGATTTATATGTTTGTAATATTGACTTGGATTGAACGGTTTGTAGTATTGTGTACAGTAAGTGTGAAGCTATTGCTTGAAAGAATAAACTGATTTTGGATGTTCGTATGGGCCCTGACTTCGAGATGGAAGTGAAATCAAATACGGTGATGGCAATTTCTGCTGCTGTGCAGAGTAATGGAAGTGTCCCCCAAGATTCACCCAATAGGCTTGTGTATTGTGCGAGTAATAATAATGACAAGGGAGCTTTGTCTGATGGGAAAGCTGTGGTACAGAATGGAAGCGACAATGTGGAGGTTGATAAGACTGAGTGCACAAAATCCGGAGATCATGGGCAGGCTGAATCTGAATGCCTGGAGACAACAGAAAATTCGAGTTCTTTCAGTGGCACCATATCAGGTACTGAGAATGTCTCAACCAGTGATGTTGAAGTTGAGTCACCATTTTGCAAAGGCAATGGATTGGCATCAATGCTTGATGGATACTCTAACATATTGCCTATGAGGTAATTTTCATTTGATTAGTTCGTTTGTGCTTTACCTATGTCCTGATTTGTCGATGGGATTAACGATGATTAATTTTATAAATACAAGATTATGTCCTTTTTTCGACCCTTGGTCATTAGTAACTTTTTCGCAATTTTACTGTTGCATCAATTAACAGGTTACAGGATCTGGGCTGGAAAATTTTGTAACATTCTAATTAAACTTACTTGGATTTTATTACCTGTTCTAGTTAGATTGGAGTTTGGGCTGCATAATCAGCGAAAAAATAGTTAGGGCAGGTTGACAGATCATGCATACTGGTTGTAACAGAAAATGTCTAAAAGTTTGTGTGATTTTTTATTTCCACATGTTTTCAGATTTTCTTGATTAATGCTGTCAGTTTTGTCAATTCTAGGAGTCATTTTCTGGTGATCTGGATTACTGCAAGTACACTATGAACTGTTATCGGCTCTCTGGTATATTGGTGCTTCTTGTCTGACTTTTTCTTGCTATATCAGTGACATTGACTTTAAAGTCTACCAAGCTAACTACATTATGCTGTTTTTTTTTTTTTTTAATGATTTGTTATGGTATCTAAAAACACACTAATACATGGGTGTATATCACGCTTGGTATGATTTTGAATTTTTCCATGACAAATTTAATTATTATTTTTGTCTGTTTCCTGTTTTCCAGAAAGAAGAAGTTAACAGATCATTGGCGGAGGTTTATACATCCAGTTATGTGGCGGTGTAAATGGATAGAACTCCAACTTAAGGAAATCCGGTCTCAGGCACTGAAGTATGATAGTGAACTTGCACAATATGATCAGAAAAAGCAGGTTGAATCTGAAAAGTCAACATTAGTGGGTTTTGATGCAGAGTCTCAGCCATTTTCTAGTCCCAATCAAGTTAATCAAGTCATGAAGAGGAAGAAGAGAAAACGAGTTGAAGAGATAACTGATCTAGCATCGTATATGTCTCAGCATAACCTATTCTCCTATTATGGTATGAAGTTCACATTTCTTATTTCATGCAGTGCAGATATATATGTTTTAAGTCTAATAGAAGTCTTCATCCTGCTTTTTTGTTCCAGAATATAAGAAGTCCAATGCTTATGGTGCTTATATGGAAAATGATTATGGTAATTCAGGTAAGAAGCAGGAATTTTGTCTCAATCCTCAATTTTGGTGGATTATATAGCTTGTAAAGATCATGAATGATATTGTTGTAAGCGTCTGCCCATGGGTTTAATTTTTTCAGTAACATTTTAACAGAGTAAAATCAACAATTTACCTATATCGATGGCTTTTGATTTAAAACTCAAACTCAACCAATCAATTCAGCTGTCAGTTTGAAGAAGATTTTATTCTTGTTTTGGATTATTGATCTATGACTATATTTATTTATTTTGCATCTGACCAGCCCAATGGATTTCCCAAAAATGCTTCTTAATAGTATAATATACAAAACGGCTTGTGAACTTGCTGAGTTTTTCCACAGTATTGGAAAATATTTGTTAACGGAGAGAATGGTGTATTTTTTACAAGTTTTTTGTGGGAATTTTAGTTGTGATAGAAAATTCTTACTTTGTGTCTAGTTTTGTGATAATTTTGTGTACAAAGATGATAATTTATGTATATGGGAGGAACTTATATGAATTTTAATTCAGCTGATCATGACATGAAATTATGACTTAATGCTTTCTCAAAACAAGAGTTGTTTGTGTTTTATTTTTCTATTATTTCAATGATTTAATTAAGTTTGTTTTTCTTTCTAATCTTGTACAAAGTTATTTTATTCTGGAAACCTGCAGTGAATATGTTTTTTAAGAGACAAAATGCCATACTTGAGATATATTGTTCTAAAATTGATTCTCCTAGCAGTACATAAATTTACCTCTTTGGTGCGCTGCTGCATTCTGCAGATAATAAGATTGTCAATGGAACTGACGGGTTTGGGTTCAATGATGGATGGCTATCTCTTGATTTCGGAGATGGTGATAACTCTTTGGGGCAAATGCTTTCGCAGATTGAAGTGGTACAATCACAAGTTCGCAAATTGAAAGATCGAATTGACAAGGTGGTGAGTGAAAATCCAGGAAAGTACACTTCTATTAACAGATTGAGCTTGCTTGTACCATGTGAGACCAGTTCTGATCGAAATGTGGCCTCTCCACCTGGAAATGGAAATGGGATGCCAGATAGGTCTCTACAGATTTCTCCCCAGCATACATCTGAGTGTAACATGGCAGAGCTTTTTTTACCTGGAAGTACAGTTTCAAGTCCTGGAGAGGTAACCCCTCATCCAGATATGATCGAAAGCACAGTTCACCTTCAAGTTGGGGATTCATGTGAAACTGTAAGTTTCCTTCTCTTGAATAATTGACCACACTTTTTTGCCCGCAATAATTTTGATTATATGAGCTTTTTGTCTGTCAAGGAAAGCTGTTGAAACTACATTCATAAAACAAGGAAATATTTATTCTCTCTATCAACTAGTTGACATTAGCTAAATTTTACTCCATTGATCAGAACTTAGGAACGTTATGCTTAGGTAGTTGCATAATCTTATCTATTTATTTTATTTTATTTTATTTTACTCATGGAACTGGTCATCCTTTGTGCAGAACATGGAAGCAATCCTGATAGATAATCAGTCATCTGATGAAGAATTGCATAATTTTAAAAGAGTAATAACTCAGCTCACTGCGAGGCCTCAAGTATCTACTGAAGAGCCAAATTGCAGTCCTCCAGCTATGACTTCAGGAGCTGACTTACCCAAAAAAACACCCATGCCTCGTTCTCAACCTTCCACTTCCAATGCCAAGTCCAAGTCCAAGTCCAATGCACGTAATAAGAAAAGGAAGTGGGGGAGGCAAAAATCACGCTTGGGTAAGTGGAGACGCTAGCTGAACTCGTGAGTTTGAAGATTATCACCTATGCTTACTTGGGAATCAAGTATTAAAGACAAATTGTCTACTGGGTTGGATTATAACTGTAAATGCTATCTATTCTGTTGTTTATTCTCTGGACCCAGTTCATCAAATTCCAGTTAGTATTGTTTGTGGTGGAAAAGAAATGTAATTTGCAAAAGGTATGGAGTTCAAATTTCGTTGACAAAGAGGTTCGCGTTAGGACAAAGAGAGACGTAGGTAATAATTACATGGTGGATGATTTTAGATCCAGATTGATTAAAAAAAATCCTTTTGAGTAAATTGTTGGACTTAGTCTTGATTGATTTCATGATCATTAGAAAGTTGGGAACAAAATGAAGAAGTATGAATGGGTGTGAACATAAGAATTTAATGAAGGCAGGATGATGTTTACGTTATTGTTCTGAAGTGTTTGTTCTTTATCAGCCAAATGAATTATGTATTAGTTTCATGCAAAGATTTTGTATGCATAGTAAATTCATGCATTAACTAAACCTATTATTACTATATTCTGTCTAATTCTGCTAACAATTATTATGTCAATGATATAATCTGTCTTGTCGCCAAGATCCCATCAATCTTTTTACTGAATTCAATTTGATAATTCTGCCAATCAAATTCTCCCCACCAGACAACCATTTTACTGTGGCTGGCCATCCTGTATAGGGTCTTAACCAAACTACACCACCCAGATTATTTAATTAAAGGTTCAATAGATCGCTTTTTGTGTTGTCTTTAACTCTTTGCTTTCAAGGCTGAAACACTACTCTGGAATCTTAAACTTCACCATCAAAGTGATATCATTTATGCCCAATTCCAATAATCTGGTTGCTGAATACAACTTCACTTCTGTTTCATGGATTTGCACTCTTTTCTCATCCTCAGCCACAGAAAAATAAATAAATAAATAAAAACTAATTAACTTTTCTGGGTATGTCAAGAAAAAGAAAATTTCCTGATAAAAAATTTTGCAGTATTGGAATTTAGGATGAAAAAGACAGCCATTCATAGATACACCAAGACTTTTTATATGCAGAAGACTGCTACATGGAACTCTCTAGTGACCTTACATGGCTCATACTTACAGATAAGGTCTGAATAGTAACTTATCTTTTAGCAGATTTCAGGTTTAATTATAAACAAAGGATTATATAATTCACTCACTAACAATGAATGATTAGATTTAATAATGTAATGAATATTTTTTAATCTATAGTTTTATATATCAAACAAATATCGATTACAGTATTGAAGAAGTTGATATTATTGACCTCTAGCTTGACACCATGAATTGTTTTTCTCCTCTTTCTCAATCAAGTATAGCATGCTTGCATCTATGAATCTTCTTTGTTTACACAGAGCTAATTCTTTAGTAGATAATCAAAATCATTTTATTGACAGTTATTTACAGTAGTGGTCAGAAATAGTTAAAAATGTCTACACTCAAATTTAAGAAATGTGAAACATATAACAAATTATATTAGAGGTGTCAAATGGGTCAGGTCATCACTGCACTACACGAACTTGATAGGAAAAACAGTAGGTTAGTGCAGTATGAAAGTTCACCTTTAAAACTTAAGCATGGCACGAACCCGACATGCACAATGAACTCGAATCGGACGGCACAACACAACAGGTTGAACACCTCTAAACTAGACAAATATTTACTTTTCTTACTTTGCCATGGTTTCATGTCACTAACAACAATGATTAGGAGCCATGAAGAGGTGCTTGAAAATAGAGAAACAGAGCTCCTGGTAGCATTAACAATTGAGAAATTTTTCACTTCTGGACAACTTTAACTTCTTCAAACTACATACCGTTTTCCATACAGTCCAGGGAGTAATGTTTTTAAAATCAGTGTTGTAATTCTTTATTCTGAATTTGAGCACAAGATAAACAGTAGTGTACAAAAAAAAACAAGGACTTGTCTTTTACACCTCCTTTTAATTATAAAATTATTTATCTAATGTGGAATGTGGAAGTATTGCATGGTGGAATGTGACCAAGCAATTTACACAGAATTTAAAGCTTTTTTATAAATTAATTCAAACTGGAATGTTCGATAGATTAAGAAGAATATTATTTTAAATTAGAGTGGCCACTTGGTGACTACAAAACTATGTAGAAAGACTGGTATTTGGTACTAGTTTTTCTATAACTTTCATGTAGATTTTTGTACATTGGAAACATGACTATATGCTTAAGAGAGTGGTTAATGTTCACACAGAAAGAGAAATAGAAAGCTTTGGTTAGAAGAATTTGACCCATTTTCCCATTTAGGGTTTGTTTGCACACATGGTTAGATCAAAAGAACAGACAAGAAGGATTTCAAACCGAGGGCAAATTTTTTTGGGAATTTCACTTCATTTTGGACAGCCCATTTGGCTATTTGACCAGAAGATCTTTATGCTTTTTTAAAATTTTCTTAATGCTATGCATTCAGCAGACATGGTGAGAAAACTCAAGCAAATGAACAAATTTACTCAATGCTTTTGGCATAGAAAATTTATGCATATTGGCTCATTTGCTACAACATTTTGCAGATGTAATGCAAACAATTATGATTCATGATGTCAGATGAAATGGCATCACTGGTCAATGGAAAAACCCCTAGTAGTTGAGCTGCTCATTTCTTACAATTTGGTGAACTGTCCAATTTTCACTGTGCAAGTTTTTTAAAAGCGCATTTAGCCCACAACTGACTGTTTGCCTAACATGCCTTGATCATCAACTGGTATAGATGCTTAACTCATCAGTCTTAAGTTCTTTCTAGATGAATGAGAAAACATATTAAGGAAACTGAAAATCTAATCCACTAATTTTGGTTTTTTTTTTATATTTTTCCATTACCAACCCTAGCATACCTACATACCTACACTGCGCACGCACGGGCACACACAAAGATCAGTCACAGAAAGATAAAAAGATATGCAACTTGTTGCATTTTGGGGAAATTGTAGAGTAGTTCCATTATTCCTTAGAGATCACAGATAATTTTTTTTTAAAAAGTGGCCATTGTGTAATTTCACACAGCCTCCTTGGTGGGAAGATTTTAGCTGCCCTGAAAAAGAAATTCAGATGGTGTCCTTTTGAAAGGGTTAAATAGTGATTTCTTATGTTTTCAAGAGGGGTAAAAGGGACCCATTTGTTATATTATTAAAGTTAATTACTAATTAAAAAATTCTTTGTAATTAGATCCAAATTATCTATTCTGAGGTCACATGTTTATCTGTGACAATGAGAATAGAAACTTTAAGAAGAATAGAAATGGCATTTTTTGATCCAAGGAAATACCAAAATTGATGTTAATCACAATAGAAGGCTAAGGGGAATTAGCAGAGAATCTCATAGGTTGAATATAAATTTGAGACCTTTTGTATTGTAAGCTGGTCAAGCAAAGATTATATGACATAAAAAATAAAAAACAATTCAATCAGGAAATATTTCAAAAGGTGGCTAATAAAAAACTACGACATGGAACTTTGCTTTGTCATCTTGTGTTTGATTTTTCTGAACATAAAAGGGTGAGGTTTCCATGACAAAGTGTGAAAGCAATTTGGATTTGAAAATCCCAAAACACAGCTGATTTTGTAGTCTTATTGAGATCTTTAAATTGGATTTAAACAATTCCCCATTTGGGGTTCAGAAATGGAAGAAAACTCCATTAAAAACTCTCCAATTCTTGGTAGCTGTTCTCCGAGAAAGAAATCAGCTTAGCTTAATTATAAATTGCTTACTCTCACTGTGTTATCTTGATATTGGCATGAAACACAATCTCCATCAGATTCATCCGGAAATCGTGGCCAAAGCTTCGGATGCAAACCCCTTCTCAGGAAGCATATAATGGCTTTGATTTAAGTGAACTAGTACTTTGAACTATTTCTCTTTTGAGTTGTTGTTCAAGGATCTTGCTTCCAAGCTCAGTTCATACCATACAGGTTCAGAAATAGGTAAAATTATGGATGAGAAGAATGATGTTGACAAGATTGATGAAGTTATGTTGCCTGGTTTTCGATTTCATCCAACGGATGAAGAACTTGTTGGATTTTACCTGAAGAGAAAGATTCAGCAGCGATCTCTGCCTATTGAACTAATCAAGCAAGTTGATATATACAAATATGATCCCTGGGATCTTCCAAGTAAGATAATTTTTATCTTTTGCTGCATGACCATCAAAATTACTTCAGTTTTTCTGCTGTGTTTTGCTGAAAGCACTTTATTTTTTATCATTTCTGTGCAAGCAGAGCTAGCTACCGCAGGAGAGAAAGAGTGGTATTTCTACTGCCCAAGAGACCGCAAATACAGAAACAGTGCGAGGCCAAATCGAGTAACAGGAGCTGGATTTTGGAAGGCAACTGGAACTGATAGACCAATTTACTCCTCTGATGGAACCAAGTGTATAGGCTTGAAGAAATCTTTAGTTTTTTACAGAGGCAGAGCTGCTAAAGGTATCAAAACTGACTGGATGATGCACGAGTTTCGGCTTCCTTCTCTTTCTGATTCAGCACCACAGAAGAAAATCTTGGATAAACACATCCCTCCAAATGTAATAATACTAGTACTTTTTGTTATCTATTTGCTATTCAGGCTATATTTACTAACATGAGAGATTTTTAATTTGTAAACAGGATGCATGGGCAATTTGTAGGATATTCAAGAAAACAAATTCCATGGCACAAAGAGCTTTATCTCATTCTTGGGTTTCCTCATTACCTGAAACTGCGGCTTCTGATATGCTTAGCCAAGGTGCAAACTGTACTCATTTCAGTTCTGAGAATGTTTCTTGCGCTACTGAAATTGGGTCAGTCATCCAGTTATGTGGAAACAATGACTTACTGCAAACTTCTTCTGCTAGTTTCTCTGCTTTCGACATTCCTCCTTATAAAGCTCTAAATACCAACTTCTATAAACCATCTCTACTTCCTCCTTCCAATGGAGGAGAACTTCCTAACAATTTCATGTTTTCACCACCCGAAATCTCGGGAACTGGAAAATGCACAAGTGATTCTCTTCTGAACCCTGACTTATACGGAGACTTTGAAGGGCTACAGCAGCAATCAAGGGGATTTTCAATCAGTTTGCCCCAAGAAATGCAAGCTAACATGACAGCGGAAGAAGAAGAGACACAAGGTTCAAGGAAAACCCCAAATGCAAATCAAGATAACAACTGGGGAACTATCCGATCAATCGGATTTCCTTTCAGTTTGCCATTGAATTCGACTGACGCTTGGAAGCCTAATTTGCCATGGGATTCACCACCCTGTCCAAGTGAAATGTCCACTACATATTCCACAAACAATTGCTATACTTAAAAATGTAATTAGCATACAGAAGTGAAGCAGTAGTTTTCTTCTAGCATGGGTGATTACATTGAAACTAGTATCAAAAATAATTCTTGTTATGTTTGCAAATGCTATTGTACAGTTTCATATACTTCCAATTACACTTCGTTAATTTACTTTTTTTACAGTTGCGTGTTTCTCCCTGTTGCTGCTACTACATGCTCCACCCCCTTATTTCTTTCCTTTTAGACGAGTGTCTTGGATGCTTTCGGTATATTGCATCCCCTTCACTGTATTTATGTTACCAGTGTGGCAAGAATTTCATATCGTATGTATAATGTATCGAGGCAGTACAAAGTTTCTCTCATTTTTCATGGCCGGCGAGTTTAACTTGGTTCTTGAAAACTGTAATATTGGTTCAAATACTACATAGCATGACCATAACATTGAAGAGTATTAAGCATGACCTTAAAGTTGAAGCCTTTCACGAGTATTTTCTCTGGTTTTATATGAATATTGGTTGTCGTTCATGACGATTCATCATATTTAGTGAGGTAAGTTTGGCAAATTTTATCACTATTCGTTATAATTGCAGGGATGCTAATTTCATATTCAGCAGAGTGTATCTAACTCTATACTTGAAAATTGAAATAGTCTCTGCTTTGATATGTACATATCCGTTAAGATTTGTATTTATAATCCACGCGAAATTTAGGTCTGAAACAAAGAGTTACCTAAAACTACAAAATTACCGTGAAGTAGATGTTTCGTTTTAACTTCTTCACTCTTCCGTTTAACTCATTGTCTCTGTTTCACTGAAGTCTGAACTCTGTACCTTCGAAACCAGAGGAATTGCAACTCAATTTAGGTTCCATTTTTTTTGGGTTTCATCCTCTTCCCTTCCAAAAAGATAAAACAAGAATCTTTGATTTTTCGGCTAATTCTCATTCTTGAGCAATAACTTAACTGTTTGGAGTTGGGGTTTGGTTGACATTAGTTTAAAATTGAATTTTTATGGGGTTTTAATGCTATGATCATTTGTTATTGAGAAATTGGAAGATTTTGGATTTGGGAAAATGTTAGAATGCAAATGTTTTTTTTAGTGCCCCTTCGAAAAAGGCTGAACTTAGCTTATGTTATGCTATTGTCTAAACCAACTATTCTACTTGCTCTATGTGGATACTTAGTTTACTACATTGTCAATAATAATTCTCGAACAAATGGTATGTATTTTTGCATGTTATTTGCAAGGTGAAAGACTC
Source organism: Cedrela odorata (assembly GCA_035584115.1). NCBI lineage: Eukaryota > Viridiplantae > Streptophyta > Magnoliopsida > Sapindales > Meliaceae > Cedrela > Cedrela odorata. The sequence goes on from JAXCLQ010000015.1 coordinate 1,017,913, forward strand.
GTAATCTTGTTAAAACAGATATATTAGAAGAAAGAGCAGAAATTCATGGCAAGGTTTAGCGATCAACCTGATGAATTGGTGGTCAAGATTCTTGCATTGCTGCCTGTAGACACACTGATACGATTCAAGCGCGTACAAAAGTTACGGTACCAGATTCGTAGTTAAGCATCTCAGCAACCAGATAAGTGACAACAACAGTTGTGCTCTTCTGAAGTGTAGCCTCTTCGGTTTTACTTTCGGGGAAGAAAATGTCGTGTCCTTCCTCTCCTTAGATAACAAAACAGAAACATCACCGGGTGAGGATCATGTTCCTGCTGTTTGGAAGATTGCTGATATATCTTTTTACAATCACGGCATGTTTAATCATATCTTGGGTCATTCTCGTGGAATTATATGTCTCTCGTTCGAATCTGGTACAGTTGTTTAGGCTAACCCCACTACCGAGGAATTCAGGGAACTCCCTGATGCTGCTTCAGCGCAAGAGGGGTTTTTTCCAATTGGTGTTGGTTTTGATTATGATCCCAAATCCAATGATTACAAAGTCATTCGAATCCTGTGTTCTGTAGCTCTTCCAGTCAATGTTAAGGTTTCTCATATCAGGATCGATCTGTACACCTTGAGTACAGATTCCTGGGGACATCTCAACAACGTAGACCTATTTGCAACTCGGGTATATTATCTTCAGGGTTTTGAAGGTCTTTACTTCAATGGAGCTTGTTATTGGTTGGAATGAGTGATGCTCAGAAGGGTGAGATTTGCGTCCTTTTGTTTGACATGAGTGATCACTTTTTCTGGAAGATACTAGTGTCAAATTCTTCCTTGAATGCTGATAAAAAGGATTGCAGGCTTTTGGTGTTGAATGAAACTATTATGCTTGCTTGGCAAATTACCTGTGTCTCAAAATTACTTTCAGATATGGTTCATTGATGACCTAGAGAAGGGAACTTGGAAAAAACTATTGCTGATTGGATCCAACTCAAGGCTGCAAAGGCCATTAACGTTTTGGAAGGACGATGAGTTTGTCATAGAAGACAAGAGTGGAGTACTGTGCTGCTACAACCTTAGTACCCAAGAAATAAAAAATCCTCAACATTTTTCTGCTGCAATTTACATGATCAGCCTAGTTTCAGTCAGAGGAAGAAATAAGCTTGATATTGGAGATTATAACTTGACAAAGAAAACTATATGCCTCTGAAATCTGTTAGCGGCGACCATTGAAAAGTTTCTTCAGCTTGGGTGGGGTTAAAAGCACGGAAGTATAGTTTCGGATTGTATATCTGTTAAAAGTTGGCTAATAGTTTCGGATTGTACTTTCTCTTCACCTTCTTGATTACCTATATGTAAAAATGCTTTTTATATTTAGCAGAGGAATCCAATTTCCTTTGAGGTTGCTACTGAATGTGTCCAATGCTTGGAAGCCTAATTTACCATGGGATTCTCCTCCTGTCTTAGTGAAAAGTCCACTAATTAACATACAGAAGTTGCAGCCCCACGATTAATTTCTTTATTGTTGAATTCTTGAGATTGTACAAAATTACAGGAATGCAATTCAAATAAACAAAATTACTAAACTACCATGCAGTAGTTTCTTTTTCTACATTTTCACTCTTTGGCCTCTTTCTGCCTCTCTCTCTGAAATCTGAACCCTAAAAACCAGCAGAATTGCAACTCAGTTTAGCTTCCAATTTTGATGTTTCTGCATCTTCACAAAACAAGCTTTGATTTTTCGGAGTTTTCGATCTCAAGTAATGACTTAACTATTTCGAACTAGGATTTGGTTTAAATATAATTTAATACTTGAATTGTGCTAGTCTTTGATGCTTCCATCATTTGATATTGAAAAATGAGGAGTTCTTGGATTTGGGAAAGTGGTGAATGCCAATGCTTCTGATATTGATAGTTACTTTCCTATTCTCCAGTTGTTTCTCATTGAGTTTTTAATGAAATAGATCAGGCACTGAACTTGGTTTATACCATTGTCTAAATCAATGGCAAGGTTTAGCGATCTACCTGAAGAATTGGTGGTAAAGATTCTTGAATTGGTGCCTGCAGATTCGATAATGCGATCCAAGTTGGTACAAAAATCATGTTATTCTCTCATTTCTAACCCCGGATTCGTTTTTAAGCAACTCAGTAACCAGGTACATAACAAGAACAGTAGTGTTCTTCTAAAGTGCCGACTTTTCTCTGATACTGGTGCGAAAGAAAATTTGTACTTTCTCTCATTTGATAACAAAACAGAATAATCACCTGGTGAAGATCGTGTTTCTTCTGTTGGGAAGATTGTTAGTATGCCATTTTACATTAGAACATTTCTTCAACTATCGGGTCATTGCCATGACAGTATATGTCTCGCTTCACCTTCTGGTACAGTCATTTTAGCTAACCCAGCCATCAGGGAACTCCCCGAAACTTGCATATGCCATCTTGGTTCAGGTTACCTGGGGCGTTTTCCAAGGGGTGTTGGCTTTGCTTACGATCTCAAATCCTATGAATACAAAGTTGTACGGATACTGCATGTTTTAGCTGATCATGTCCATGTTAACACTCCCCCATCACAGTTGAGGTGTACGCCTGGTGTACAGATTGCTGGAGAGAACTCGGCAACGTAGACCTTGGAATCGAGAAGTCTCCAATTCAGGGTTTTGAGGGTGTTTACTTCAATAGAGCTTGTTATTGGTTTGCTTAGAGTGATATTAACAGAGAGTTTTTCAGGCTTTGATTATTTGATGTTGAGATATATGCGGAGATTTTGGATGTGGGGAAATGTTGAATGCAAATGTCTCTTATTTGTTCAAGCTTGTGAGGAATTTACAAGTCAATTTACTGTTTTGTAGTTGTCCATTGTCTTTTGTATTTACTGCATTTTCAAAGGTAATTTTTCTGCAAACGGTGTTTAAGTTGGTAAGAATTTGCACGGCGAAAATTATACATTATTCAATCATAATCTTCATAAAGCAGATATTTTAGAAGAAAGAGAAGAAACTAATGGCAAGGTTTAGGGATCTACCTGAAGAATTGGTGGTCGAGATACTCGCGTTGCTAACCGTGGACTCACTAATGCAATTCAAGTGCGTACAAAAGTCGTGGTATTCTCTCATTGCAAACTCCAGATTTGTAGTTAAGCAGCTCCGCAACCAGATATATAACAAGAACAATTGTGTTCTTCTCAAGTGCCAACTCCGTGAGGAAAAAAAAGTCTTGTTCTTTCTTCCTTTTGATAACGAAACAGAAACATCACCTGGTGAGAATCATGCTTCTGCTACCGGGAAGAGTGTTGAAATTCCTTTATACAAGGAAAAAGAGTGTTTTTCCTTCATTGGTCATTCCGATGGCTCGGTTGGCTAACCCCGCTATCAGGGAATTCAGAGAACTTCCTGTATCTTGTTACCATCGTCATTCGCTCGGTTCAGATGCAGTGGACTATTGGCACTTGGTGTTGGCTTTGGTTATGATCCCAAATCCAAAGATTACAAGGTCGTCCAGATCCCGTCTTTAATACGTGATCCTGGCCATGTTCCTTCTCGTATCAAGGCCGAGGGGCACTCCTTGAGTACAGATTCCTGGAGAATAATTTACAATATAAACCCTTTGAATCTGGGATTTATTTTCTTGCAATAGATGAATGTCTTTACTTAAGTGGAACTTTATTGGTTGGCATTGGGCAATTTTGACGTGGAGGAATTCATCCTTTCGCTTGACATGAGTGATGAGGTGCCACATTCTTCCTCTAATATTGATAAAGGATTTTGGAATCACATGGAGTGTAATGAATCTCTTGCGTTGGTTTTGTTTAATCCTGACGCAACTGAATATCCCGGTTGAGGGATGAATTTGGTGTCGGTGGAACTTGGAAAGAAATGTTGTTTGAATCCAATCCGAGACTGGAAATGCCATTAGCATTTTGGACAAATTATGAGCTTATTATGGAAGACGAGCGTTGAATGTTGTACCGCTACAACCAGGGTACCAAAGTAATTAAAGATCGTCTTGTTCAGTGTGCTAGAGAATTTAACGTAATTTGCAAGAGCAGCCTAGTTTCCGTCGAAGGAGAAAATAAGCTTGATCTAGGGGATTATAACTTAAACCAAGCCAACACAAAGCCAAGTCATTTCAGTCATTGATTCCTCTTTAAAATGTACTTAAGTACCCAAGTAATCAAATATCAAACAAACTAAAAAGACTCAGAAACATTTAACATTCAACGACAGAATGATAAATATCATCGTCATCACAATCACATCAAAATTTCTCTCATGCATGTTTTATAACATAAAAAGCTTTACTTTCGCTGTTCTCCCATATTCTAACTCTTCGAGGCTTGCTTTTCCTTTGTTTTCTGGATCTTCAAGACCTTCTTCACAATCTTTTGTTCTTCCACCAAGAAAGCTCGAATTATTCTATAGAACATTCAACAAGAAAACAAGTCCATCAAATTTACCTTAATCACTTTTCACAAATAAATAAGAAACAACAAATGCTAATTAAGTATTCACAGTAATACCTCTCCCTAACAGCCCCGCCAGACAAGACACCACCATAAGGACGATTCACAGTCCTGCGATTCCTTGACAATCTAGACCTCTTGTACTCAGCAGGTCTCAAGTGAGGAATCTGCAAAATGATATCATACCAAGCATTAAATATCTATGCTTAATTGAAGCACATTAGAATTCAAAACTAACAGCTTACAATCTTGAAATACTTGGGAAAACCCTGCTAATGGTAGACATGGCAAAAGAAAAATACACTAAACAACTACTACAAAAGTGGATAACAGTACCACAACTTCAACAAAGAACATTTTATGGACAACACAAAAAGCATCTACAGATGTGAATTATTAACATTCATGCAGGTTATCCTGGAAATAATAAAATGGTTTAATACAAAATTGTCAACATGAATATGTAATTTTCTATAGACGACAATTATAGCTGTTCAATTTCCAATAAATCGAATCCGATTGCTGAAGACAGATATTTTAGCAACCACAGTACAATGTGCAGCAATTTCCACCGGTCTTTAATCTAAGTTTCAATAAGTCCAAAAACCCCATTTGAAGACTCAACATGGCTATAACAAGATTTTATAGAATGAAGGAAAGCTATAAAATGTTCGAAAATAGAGTGCATATCCAGAAAACATTCCCAATAATTATGTTGCCAATCTGCATGCACATGCAATAACCTCTAAATCTCTCACACCAAAACCTCAATCTCCAAATGCTTCTTGTTTCTTACCAAATTTTGTTTGTGAAAAGTGTCCCACAAATCATCTGCTTACAATACTCGGTACAATAAATGACATACACATATGTTTCTTAAACTGCAGAATTTTCCTTGAAAGACACTTCACAACGTAACACTCGAGTGGGGACATACTTAAACTACACACTCTTTATATCTACAATAGAAAACTCTTCCCAGCACCAAGTCATCCTGAAATAGTTACTAAAGTATAAAACTTCAAAATGGAGCTTAAGATGAATACAAGTTCGTCCTATAGATATTCAATGCTTGACAACGTTCGGCCAGGCGCCCATATAAGCGAATTAATTTCTGAAAACAACCTCCTCAAAAGGTGCATACTGCTTTGTATCAACTAAACGAAATCAAAATCATCGACCATCACCAGAACCTCTCACAAATTTAAACCTAGCAAATTATCAACCTTTCACAATCATAGACAGTGTACAGATCCCAAAACAAAAAAAAAAATCATAACTTTAAGATTCAAGACATACAAGTACAAGCAAAAATCAAAAGGAAAACATTTTAAAAAAATTAAAAAAAAATAAAGACGTACTCCTTGAATTCGCTTGCCAGTAACAGGACACTTGGGTCCGCTTGCTCTCTTCTTGGTGGTCTGGTAAACCAGTTTCCCACCTTCAAAACACACCAAAACAAACACTTTCAGTACTTAAATAAACACACAAACAAATCCACATTACAACAAAATAAAATAAAAAATCTCAAAAGGGCGGTTTTTCAGAAACATTACCAGGGGTTTTAACGACCCGGTGCTGGTTTGATTTGGTGGCATAGCTGTGCCGTGTGCGATATGTCAGTCGCTGCACCATTTTTTTCCCTTCCTTTTCTGGGTTAAGTTTTTATCTTTTGGGGTTTCAGGTTATGATGGCAAGAAGCAGAAAACGGTCGAAGTAGAAGAAAGCGTTTTATATAGAAGTAGGTTTGTGAGTTCATGGAGCCCTATATCATACGGCTGTCATTCTTTGTTATGTCATCAACGGTTTGGATTGATTTAACCGCATCCTACTATTTGGGGAAAGTAGTTTAGCATAATATTATCTGTATTATGTAACTAGCTATAAGTCAAGATGGACTAGCTGGTCTAAGGCGCCAGTTTCAGGTACTGGTCCGAAAGGGAATGGGTTCAAATCCCATTCTTGACAATTATAATTTTTTATAATTTTTTTTTAATATATATAAACAAAAAGAAAACAGAAAATTTCTCATTGACAAAGCAGAGCTATATAATATATAGATATTATTAACAAGGAAAAAGCAGAAATGATGGTTCTACATGAATTTTTCGGCTAACAAAGTTAATATTCTTCAATTTATTTCGACACCATAGCAGCTGATCTGATGTTAATTTCGACATGTTCAAGATTCTTGCTACCAATTTCATGTCAACTTGTGAGAAGAAGTACAGAACTTGATCTGCATTGTCTTGATGTTTCTGAAATTTCCTAAGTATGCAGTTCCCACTTCTCAATATATCTTTCAGCTTCTTTTCCTTCTGCATTCCAGCATTTCACAGCGTTTAGTTAAAAAGAAAACAGTACACTACATGACACGATATAGCATCTATTACATCAATTGCGATACGTATCTAAAAATATAAGATGTTTAAGAACTTGAGTTATGTACCTTTTGAAGACATGTTTTAACTTCTGCTAAAAGCTCCAAGTCTAAAGCATCTTGTGGCTCAACCGGGGTTCCTTTTCGACTCTTTTTTACCACGATATGAGCATCTTTATCAGCACGAACAAATCGCCAATAAATTCTTATTGATTCTTCCATGATCTCTACTAGCATATCACTTGTGATTGCATGCTCATCTCTCCCTTTCATTCTTTCTGTCATATCCTTTTTACTGTCCTCTGTAATAGAAATAATGTTTACTAGCTGCTAAATCAAGAAATGTGCACCCATTTCAGTAAAAATTTATACCTCTTATGACTGGAACCTGAAGAATATTTCGGAGTACACAACGATTCTTGATGTAATTATGAACTCTTGGACCTTCAAAAGTTTCATTTTCGATGAATCTTTGCATGAGAACCTGAAATTGTTGAAATTCACCAGCAACTTCATTGTATCGGAGTATGCCATAAGGATCAGATTCCCATATCTCCAAGGCTTTTTCATATTGCCAGTGAAGAATTTCCCAGGAAAGGCACAATTGTCCAACATAGACAACTTCCAGATCACTGTGCAACTCTCTAATGAACTTCTTCATTGGGTCAAATTCAGACTTTTTTCGCTTGCCTGGAAGGAAATTCTGTGGCAAAAGAGATGTCATTCCTGGAGGTGAAGATTTGAGGCTGGAAATTGATTGAAGTGGGTCCTTTGACTGGAGAAATCCTGTAGATTAAACATGAAACACACGAGAGATCCAGTACTTCAATCAAACAAAATTATGTCACTTCAATCAAACAAAAGTATGTCAAAAAGTATGTGCAATAAGTCAGATCACTCTTGCAATCATACACATAGCTTTTTTCAACTTGTTTTTCTAACATTAAAAGAAGTTTGTCATTATATAACAATTTGCTGAATCACTAAAAATGAGTGCAGAATTTTGGTAAAGGCATGGCAAAAAGGAGATACGTGTGTTAAATAATATGGTGGAGGCAAAGCTGAAAGTGAAAAGTTGGTAGGATGAAAATAAGCAGCATGGAAATTAACCTTCAACCAACAAAATTTTGGACCAAGGGATTAAGGAAAAATTGGTTAGATCTATAAGCATTTTCCTTATTATATTGCTTAACTTTCAGGAAAAAAAAAACCCTTCAAACAGCTTAACAACAAAAAGTATACACATCAGATGGCACTCTATAACACTGGAATTCTACTTTATTTAAAAGCATGATAAACAGTAAATACCCATTTTCAATTATGAATTAATGATTTAATTTGCAGCAGTTGTAGATTAAAAGTCACAATAGTTTAACATTAGACATACCCTTAAATTAATGTGGTATGATACAATACAGTTGTTTCCTAGTATGTAATAATTACTCTAAATCTTGGACTTCTTGTGGACCAAACTATTTTAAAAGAAAAATAGCAGGTAGGTTGTGTAATTCATGGCAATTGATTGCATGCTTTAGCTAATAATGAAATTTGAAAACAAAAATATGCAGGAACAGAAACATATGAACAAATACGATGCAGAAATTAAGATCTTTGCAGCAAAGGAAGTAACTGACCTATTGCATACATCTTCTGGTAATTCAAGATATCGAATTTCCGCATTCTTTCTCTGTAACTCCTGTAAAATTTGTGAAGCTCACCCATTCTATCTTCATGCTGGAACTTCTCATCAATCTTCCAAGGCTTCAAATCTTCCATTATTTTCGGAGACTCGGATTCTTCTAGGATTGTGGGCAGACCTATGGCCCTGACCTTTTTAAGCTCCATTTTCAGCTGTTCAATCAAATCTTGATGCTCCCACAAAGTTTCCAATCCATTTGTATCCACAGAATCCAAAGAAGAAGATGAGTTCTGTATATTGGACTTCTTAGAATCACTGCCAACAAATTCTTCAGTCTTGGAAACTTTCTTGTTGTCATGAAAATCATTCTCAGACAATATTTCTGAGGCTTGAGTAGTTGAAAATTTTACATGAGATTCTTCTAGTTTTTCAAGCTCTTCCATTTGATTATTGTCTTCGTTATCAAAATCATCACCCTCATTCAGAAAAGTCGGAGAATCTTCTTCAAAATCTTTATCTGACAAAAACCCATAATTGGTTGAAGCAATAAAATGACTCATAAATGAGAACTCATTGCTTGAAGCAATCGAATCCGAGTCAGAATCCAAAGCTACCAAGTCTTTTTCTGAAAGAAACTGCATAACTCCTGAACCATCTTCACAATTTTGCTCTTTCTTCCCCTCACCAACTGCTTGTTTAGACTTCTCTGAGAATATTGTTTCCTCTGTTTTCTCTGCTACCTCTTCTTTGCATGCATTCTCTGGTTCTTCTTCATGAACAGTTTCTTCCCCGGAATTTTCTTGCTTGCAATCATTTTCACACAAAAACCCTTCGTTGGTAATCATTTGATTCGCAAAGGAATCATTTTTTGAACCAGTGTAAAATTCCTTCACAGTAAAGCTCAAATCTTTTGGCTCCTCAGTGAAGCCACTTAAATATTTATCACACTTAAACTCATACTTGCTAGTGCTGGTAGATGGGACTAAATCCCAATTTCCCTTATTGCTTTTACTGAATTCTTCATAAGCCCGAAACTTGAACTTGAAAAATAATCTTGAAGTTTCCTCTTCCTCATCCTCTGTATCATTAAACTCAATAGAATCACCATGTTTTGGTTCATCAAATTCAGTTTCTTCCTTCACTGGATTAGCGACTGCCAAGCAATTTGAGTTTTCTTTTTCAAAACTCTCATGTTCATCTCCCAGAACTCTGCAAGAGGATTGAAACCAGATTTTTCAGTTAAATCAATCAAAACAATATCAACGAAAACACTGAATTCAACTTATTGTTACCTGATCAAGAACCTGTTGATGCGACCAAGTAGAGCAAAAAACAGAGCAGTGACACAAACCCAGAAAGAGCCACAAAAGAGAACCAGTTTCTGATACAGAAATCCATTACCAGAACCCATATTCAACAAACCCAAATGTTTATTTCATCAAAAACTTCCTCAGAGAAGCCACCAATATAGCCCCATAAAATAGTTAATTCATTCTGAAGCAAAAACAGAGCAAAGGAACACAGAAGAAGTTCATGAAACTCTCATTCCCACGTTGAATTTTCCGTGCAAGAATGGACTTTCCACCTGTTGAAAACCCAAAAAAAATGCGAAAATTCAAAGACTCGCATCGAATAATCCTTGAAGAAGTTGAAGTCTGACCTAATTAGGGAGACAGAGAAAGGATTGTTAAGCTAAAATAAAGGAGAGAAAAGAACATGTCAGCTACTGAATTTTGAGCTAACCTTTGGTAGCTTAGATCCCTGGAATTCTGAGGACCGTTATCTCATAGATATACAGAAACAACATTTTGATTCAGTTGAAGGGTCTCTGTTTTGTCCTG
>JAXCLQ010000015.1:1038119-1049934 GCA_035584115.1 Cedrela odorata
GGAGGCATTGAAGAGATTACTGATAATTCTTGAGTTTTGAAGAAACATACTGATCCATTTCTGGGTATCCACCAAAAAAAATTCCAGTCTTTCTTTTCTCCTCTCATAGTTGTTGATATAAGGAGAAGTTTTTAACAAGAATGACAATGTGTATGTGAATTCTAAGACTGGGTGGAACAAATCACAAATAACACTGTCTTGATTGAAATTCAATTTTATCCAGTTAGTTTTGTAAAACTTATTGCATGGATTCTAGTGTAATACATGTTGATTCTCTCAGCTTTATTTGTTAGCCATCATTTGAGATTTAGATGGACCAGGGACTGTTAAGTTTTACGAGTGCTTTTATGTGCTAATAAGATTTCATTCATACTCATCAAGCTTTTGCTTAAACATGTTTTGGTGTAATTTGTAATTTTTTATTTTACACCATTGGATCCATCCCTTGGGATTTAGAAAACTACTTATGTTATAAACAAGGTCCTTTTCTTCCCATGGTCAAACCTGTGATTTATAGCAGAAGGTTAATAATTAGAAATTTTATGTTGCGATCCTGTTTAAAAAGAAAACAAGGCTTGGGATTTTTTCTTTTTTTAAGAAAAAAATTGATAATAAAAAAGGCAGAAATGGGGTTTTCTTACAAAGTTTCGCGGTTCAGGTGGGTTGAGTTACTGTTAGTGGTGACTAACGGACCCAACTCGGCGGGTTCGGTCCGGTCCGAGCTGTGTTGGGAGTCCGTTATCTCAGTCCAGGTTCGGGTTCGGGCTTGGAGGCGTAGCGGGCCGAGTTGTTGTTCCTAAAATATGGAATCGGCCTTGCTTGTGGAATGAACAGTGACGGGCTGGGCCGGTTCAAGTTCAATTTTGGGCCAGTTTGGTCGAAACCCATCGGTTTATTAATTTTTTTAATTTTTTATTTAACCCGGCGGTCAAACCGGCTTAGATCCGCCGATTTGGCCTGTCGGGTTAACAATCTTATGGGTCTGGCCGATTCTGGGTTCATAAGGGCCAAGTTCCTGGTTCATTCTACTTTGACTCGGCCCAAACCATGTCTATGGACCCGTAACCGGCCTGGCTCGTATACTGTTTACACGGACCGGTGTGGGTTCAGTTTTTCTCGAGACGGGCCGAGTCGCAGGTTAACCCGGCCCAATAGCCACCACTAGTTACTGTGCCTAGAACCTAAATATAAATCTGTAAGAATAAGGTGTTTCATTTTTTATTTGCTGAACTTTGAGTCACAATTATGTCTGAACTATTGTATGAAAGGTTATATTACATGGTTATAGCATAGGCAATTTTTTTGTTTATCATTTAACTCTTGATTGCAGGTGGGTATGTTGTGGTGCAAGAAAAACTGCCAAACTATGTGGTCCCTGATTTGGTGGACTTCAAGGTTCTCGTATTCTGTCCTTCTCTCCTTTTTTTGTTTTCTTTCTCAAAAAATTATTTTCTTGTTGCATAGAAATTTTCATTTGACATAGGTGACAATATCTGGCATTGCTGGAAATTTATGGTACATCTTTAAGAAGTTTTAGGACATGATTGAGTTTCAGGACCTCAGGATACTGTTCTTTCTTCTTAAAAGAACAGTATCCTTAGGTCACTCAGAACTTGATTGATTTTTGCTATTGTTTTAGAGGTCTTTGATGCATTTTGTTTCCATGGACAGTGTTTTGTTCTTTATGCTTTGTGAAAGATTATATGTAAAATATTTTCAGTGGTTCATCTTTTAAGTCACTTGACAAACATTTAGCAAAATTTCTAGAGTTGTAACCCCATAGATTTGTTTTCTTAAGGTTTGTGTTTGCAAGCAAGAACCCCTCGTAAGGCTTTAAGATTTCGCAAAATTCAAGTTAGGTACTTTGCTATTTCTCAAATTTATTGATGAATCAGTGAATGTAAAATCTTTTCTTCAGTTCATCTTTAAGTCATGCTATGGAACTCTTGCTAATCCAACATGATGTCAGGACTGCCTATCTTTATTTTTTGATGGGGCATTCCTTTTCTCAGTACTTTGGTATGTCTTAAATATTAAGATTCGGTTTATCAATCAATGACCTTATGTTCATGGCTATCTGTCTGTCCCCATTAGATATGCTTGAAAAAAGAGATTTGCTCATCAAAGGCTGCTGCCACTCACTTGTTAAAGGCTACTTTTGTTTCATGGACAAGATTTCATCTGCCAAATTAGCAATTGAGTATTTGCTTTTATACATGAAGTGTTTTGCATGCGTTGCTGATTCAGATTCACCCTTTAACCTTGTAGCTTAAGCCATATGTATCTCAGTGCCCGAAAGAAGCTAAAACAACCGAGGCTGCTGCAGAATCAGGAAAATAATGCAAAGCATTTCTGATCTTTTCTCTTGTTATCAAACTGCTGCAGTCGTTGGACGTATTCAAGTTCAACATAATTTGTGACTCAAAACTAGATGACATACATAGAAGCTTCTTCATTTTCAACTTGTTTTGGACTTTTGAACTGTTAGCATTTCAATCTGTAGAGTCCAGTGGTATTTTGCACCATTTTTAGGTGAATTCATATGAAAGTTTTGATAAATATGCAAGAGAATTTGAGGTTGAGGAAAAAGTATGCATGCAAGATTATCTTGATCTTCCTTTAGGGCTATCTGTTGCTTTGAATGAGAACTGCAACGTAAAGAATACTGATTTTGAGGTTTGTATGTCATTTATTAAAAAAGACAAAAGGAAAAATAAACAAAAATCAGACACAACAAGAACATCTTCATTTGCTTGCTGAACTGCCATCAACATAAAATAAAAATGGTAAGGAGTATCTAATGAGATCGAAGGGCAAAATCCTTCCTTGAAAGTCAAATTGGCAGAGCATGTGTGGTTCATGGCTAATTGAAGAGCCAGAGCCGGATTTATGTATTGTCTTCAATCCTACACAGAAATTCAATTAAAAAATCTTTAGCATTTGTCAGATGTGGATTTATTTCAAGACAAGGAAAGATGCCAATATGGTTCAACTCCTTTTACTGTCTTCTTTACCAAATGTAAACTGAAAAAATACATCAAGATGCTATGGTAAAACAAATAAATAAATTGTTGGTAAGTAAATATTGTGTCCTTTTTCCCATGGTGAGAAAATATTTTCTTGTACATGATTATGATTTGGAGGATAAGATTTGTAAGTGTAGGACAAGTTGCAATCAATCAACACCCACTTTCCTCATTTATGTTAAAATTTCCAAGTAATCAGAATTATTGGTCATCTTTGATTTAATTAATGACATGTTTTAAATAATGATTTGGAATGTCAATCACAAATTTGGGAAAGAAAAAAAAAATTGTTAATGGCTTATATATAAGCCTAAGATTCTCCTTTAATTTCCATTGACACCAAAATCCAAAATCAACAAAACCTTTTACTGTTTGATATCGCAGATGGGGTTGGGTTGTTGAGAAGCAAAAAAGCCCTCAGCTTTCACCGTCTTCTCAAAACACAATCACACTATTATTAAGTCTCCATCAATCCCACGAGAATCTAACCCTACTCTACTAATGAAACTCACCCTTTTTCTTTTCTTCTTTCTTATAATTAGTATATTTAAACTTTTTTTTTCTCTCTCTATTTCTATCTCCTTCTCTCTTCTTGCACACGTGTACACACGCATAAATATATATTTAACACGTGTATTGGCGTTTTCGTGTGTTAATAGATAAATACATGCACCGAATATATATCTAATTGCGTTCGTTGTCGACTTTTATCTTTTTCGACGTGCATCTTATTTATAATAGTCTTTTTTTTCATATACAAATTCTCGAAGAAAAAAAAAATCTACCCACATTAATAGTATAAAATGATGACATGAGTATATAAATTTTTTATATATGACATAATTTTATTAATTGAGTGTATATACACTCCACTCCATGTACAGAATGCCTCAAATATTTCAATTTAGAAATACAGTCTCAAGTTTAGTGATGCTTGATTTTTGAACTACACTTTTCAATTTCACCTACCAAGTTGTACACCTAACAAAATTAACTAGCTCAAAATTATGATTTTAGCCATAATTGTTTTCAGAGAGATGAAGATATATATTAGGCAATTCTTGCTATATGATTCAATTTCTGCTCATAAGAAGTCTAGTCTCTGGTAGAAAACTAAGATTGCCATATGACTAAAAATAGTAAGAAGACTGACAAATTTTGATCAATGATACCATAAATCAGTCTCCCATCAACATCAAATACCAGCATTGTCTAACCAAAAGTCGATTTGAGTTACGAGTGATTCTGGGTTTTTTTGGCTATAGCTTTTGTCGCCAGATATCATTTCAAAGAGATTGCAAGTTGCAGAGAAAATTGTAGATAGATATAGGAAAACCCTATCACATCAATCTTGAAATTATGCTTGATTGAAAGTTCCTTAACAATATGATTTCATAAAACCCTAATTCTCATTAAAGTTAATGACCTAAAAAAGGTTGAGGCATTAGGCTTAGGATGTAAGAATATTTCACATTGATAGGATTGAAAAGATTACTCAACAGCCGTAATTGAGTAACACATGTAAATTAACCATCGATGGTAAAGGTAAAGTTTGAATTTATTTCAATACCAAATTCTTACCGATTTGGTTCAAAAGGGACAATCTTATATGATATATTTATCAAATCGATGGCGAGTAACAGTATACTTAATTGATCATATAATGTGATGATTTCGGCGTGTAACTTGAGTTAAACATATGTTTCATAATTATGTCATTAAAACCCTAAAATTTAATTACATGGGCACTAAGATTTGTACAATTAAGTACTAGATTGCTGCTTGTATGCGTACATGCGTCTTCCAAGTTTGAGCAATACAGAAATATCTTGTTCTCATCACGTACAAAATATCGTGACCTAAAATCAATTATGGACACATGATTTCTAAACTATATAAGTTTGGTTATGAACATCAAGGCACATGAACATGTGTAATTGTGACTTTTATATCCTTAAAATGCACATACTTATATTTTTTTCAAAATACCCTCAACATTTGATTTTCCTCTTAAGGCAAGATAGGGAGACAATATCAAACTCGCATCCTCTTAAGACAATTTTATGGTTCAAACATCCCGTTTAATATAATTTTTCAAGTACTTATTCATAAAATTTTGCATCCTAATTTATGTGCATAGCAATGAATCAATTCGATAATTTCTTTTAACATGTTAGATTATCGATTTAATTTATGCACAAATTAGAAAGAGTAGTATGCTTGACTTACATCATTTAATAACATTGGCAGCAAATGGTATGGAATCCACATAGATGATACTAAGCAAAGTGTTTGTTAAAATGCCCATATTATCAAGTTGCAAATACATAAAAAGCACATCTATGAATTTGATTGAAACTAAAAAGCTAGGGGAATTCGATATTTTTCCCATATCTTATTTAACCTAAACATGCAAACAACGATAGGATGGAGAATATATGGTGGATTTTTCCCGTACAAAATTTGGCTATCTTATTTATCAAACTCATGTTATTAGGTCAAGTTAGACAAGTGTTGTTGGCATGGAATCAAAGCACCCCACAAGCTGCTTTTTAACACATATGTTTATTAGAGGCCAAATTACGTATATGTTAGGATTAAAAGGCAGCTTAGCTGGTATTTCCATTTTAAACCAATCATAGTATTGGGTGAAAAGGAAAGCTTTCTCATCATTTTAGGGTTTTCCTTGTTTATACAAATTATTATTTATTTGTTGTTATTATATACTAATGAGGGTTGTTAAGGCTGTTGGACCATCAATTCATAATGGGAATTCTAGGGTTTACTGGTTAAAAAGCAATTAGGAAAATAATAACATAAAGTATATGCTTGAGGCTGCTAATAGAGATCATCAAGTCAATTATAAACAGGTTTGCAAGCTATAAATATGGCGTCTAGGGTTAGGGCTTGAGAGAGTAAAACATTTTCCCTCTCTTTCTCTCTCTCTCCCAGTTTTTCTAATGCCAAATTCTGATTGTGGATCGGGGAACCAATTTAAGAATTCTAGAGCAATTTCCAGAGGGTTTGGAGAAGAAGAAGAAGGTGGAGAAACCTTTGGCACTACCAGAATGAGGAAGCGTCAAGTGGTTTTGAGACGAGAAGAACCATTGAGAAGCTCAACTACTTCATCTGTTACTGTTAGGAGTGTGAGATACGCAGAGTGCCAAAAGAATCATGCTGCCGGTGTCGGGGGCTACGCCGTTGACGGTTGCAGAGAGTTCATGGCCAGTGGGGAAGAAGGAACACCTGCTGCACTTACTTGTGCTGCCTGCGGTTGCCACAGAAACTTCCACAGAAGGGAAGTGGAGACCGAGGTTGTTTGCGAGTGTTCCTCGCCGCCTTCAACCGGGACTTAGAAGATGAAACTGCTTATGTTTGACTAATGGAGGGTTAATTCATCATGTCATGTGTTAACCTGTTGCTTCCCTATAGCTATTTTGGTTTGTGTTTGTATATTTTCAAGTACTTTTTCCCTCTCTGTTTGAGATTGTTGGTTTTGTTTTCTAGGGTTAATTCATGGACATGACTAGCCAAAATCCTCCTTGATGATCATATTTATGTACAAAAGAGAGATGAAAGTGTGTTGTGTTCTTTGATATGAATGAATGATTTTCCCTTCTTTGTTTTTAGAAACCACGGTTCTTAATTCAAGTCAGTTTATTTTATGAAAGTAAGTAATTGCAGATTGTGAAGGAAATTGAATGATGAAGTGAATGATTCTTTCCCAAATTCTATGGTTAAGAAAGCAAGAGTATCACTCTCAAAATATAACAATATGAACTTCGCAATTAAAATTAAGGGTATTTATTTAAGACTAAGGTATTGTAATTCAAATAGAACTGCGATCGTTTACCAAACACAACACTTGTTATACTTTATACTAATATACACAAATAATTTTCTTGCAAATTATAAACCTGTGTAACTAAGGAAGTTGCAAGGGTATAATTATGTTGAAATGTCTTGCTATTTTTAGATGTTAATTGGAAGCATATAAGAAGAGAGAGAGAGTTCTACAGCTTTGAAGGGGGATATATCATTCAAGAATCATACATAGCTAACATAATTGTTCTACACCTAACCTATAATCAATTTTGCAATGTTATCATGGTCGTGGAAAATTGATATCTCAAAGGGAAGAAAATTTTTTGCACTAATAATTTCCCGAATGCAGTAGTCTAATCTGTATGGTAAGATCACTTTGTATTCGGAGTTACAGGCCCACACATATCTAATCATGTTGGTTGTTATAATGGAAAATTTTTCTTAGTGATGTACTTAAAAGTTGATTAAAGCTTAAACTATAATCCATCACTACTACTTTTAGTTGGTCAATACAACTCATTAGTTCAAAACCTAAGAAAAGAAAGAATGTTAAGCCAAAGTTCAACAAATGCTTAATTAACTTTAATGTCAGTATCTTTTTTTTCGTATATGTTATATGATGATAAAATATTAAATTTTATAAATTTATTTTAATTTTATCATAAAAAATTTTACGTGAGACTGACGAACGAATCACGTCATCATATTTAAATATATACATATTCATTTAACAAAATATAATATCTCGTATATCTTATAGTTAAATTTTTGAATTTCCATCTTCGTCTTCAAAATCCTGAATGAATTGACGATCAAACATGTAGGTATTTTCCATGTAAGGTGTGTAAGCAGATAAGTTGGAGTTAGGCATCGAGTATGGAATGAACAAACTTCAGGTATACGTTGTATTGAATTGGGTACAAGTCAATTCAGAAATATCTCAAGATTGATTTCGTTGATAACTTTGGAATATGAATTCTTGCAGAATCGAAGAGGAAAATCTGTGTTGTCAGGCCTGTAATTGGATGCTATATCTCCTAAGTTGATATGTATTTATAATGACTTTTGTTCGAGAATGGAAGTGATTGTAGCCAGCTATCAAACAACAATAATGGGTAAATTTATTTCATTTTCTTTACATTTACTTTCATGGTAATTTAGGGTATATTTTCTTAAGGAACATTAAGCAACTTATCATTACCTTCTATCTCTTCGTCATCACCAGTACCACCATCATTTTAATGTCAAGTCATTAACATGTTATCCTATTTAATAGAAGCTAAGTAACATCGTTATTCTCTATTTATTTTTATTTTTTTAATTTCTTATGTCAATATCATATAAAAGTAAATAACATATGATCACCATGTTCGTATTTTAATAATCTCTTTTATTTTCTATGCATATTATATATTTTTTCTTTTGTTCATCCTTTTAATTCAATATCATCGAGTTCAAGATTTGAATTCTTTGACTTTGTATTATCTCGAGAGATTTTATCAATGAACTGAGTAACACCTACTCGTTTTAATAAAATTTTATGTCATATACATAAATGAAAATAATAATTAAAAAAAATCTTAAAATGGGTATAAGGGAAACAAATTAGTTTGTTGTAATAAAACTTTATATTATATACTACATATATGTTGATAATGGGGATTTTCAAAGAGGCCCAACTCTACATCTATGGGCCCAATTGACAACAAGAACAATGCTCCGCTCGGCCCAATATATGACGAGCCATTTGTTTGTTCACAACCCAAAAGAAAATTTCATTCAATTTATTACAAGATATGATTTATAGTTCAAACTTTTGTCTAGTAATAAAATAAATAATACTTATAATTCAACTCAAAAATGGGTAGCATGTGATTGGGAAAAACAGGCCACAAAATTTGCCAAAATGGGTCAGACAAAAGGGTTCTTTGGTTCATTGTTTTCACATGTCTACAGAGCAGTAGGGCTACATTACATTGCAAGCAACCGAGCAAGCAACTCTGCAAACAATATGCTATTTGATCAATCCATAGTTTCAAAGTTAACCTTCTTTTGATTGAGTAAACTTACTTGGCCCAAAAAGTTATCATCTAGGTAACCAAAAACATTGAGATTGAGATACGACTTAGTCAACATGAATTCGATACAAATTAAATTCGCATTTGAAATATGAGAGTTCAAAAAATTAGTAACAAAATACTATAAAAAAATATGAATATTAAATTATTAAATATTCTTGTAATTTTAATCGGTAAAAATAAATATAAGATTAAAAATAAATAAAAACTTAAAATTTAGCATGACACGCGTAACTCTAAAAAATAAAATACGTCGAGAATTCAATATGAAATATAAATAGGTCTAATTTTGCATGCTATATCGATACAATACAATATAATTTACATCTCTAGCTGTAAAGAAAGTAGAGAAAGATGTCTAAATTGATTCAAAAATTAGTGAATAGAGGTGCCAACCTAGCACATGATATTGTCAAATATGAAGATTACAAGGGATATTATTTTGAGAATATTTTGGACCACATTTTTTTTTTCAATAAAGTGTAGTAATCTTTATGCTGCAAATAGTTATTGTGGTCCTTCATTGATTTGTAGTAAGGTATATTTTCATGCTCTTTTTTCTTTTTTTTATGAAGAAGATGATCAAATCAATCAAGGGTCAGGATTTAAAGTTGTAATTTTTTTGCTTATGACTCTGATTAATTTCATCCAGCTTTGCAAAGCAATTTGGCAGAGTATCTAATCCAACAATTTCTTGCATTTTTTCACACCATTCTGAAACAAAATGTAATGCCAACCCATCAAACCATGGTTGGATTTGTAAATAGCCTTGCAATTAGAGTAATGGGATTCATGTAAAATGATCAAGAATTTAAAGAAATAAGAAAACATATGATTGGAGAATTGTAGAAACTTCTTCATATGATTGAGAATTCACTTCTAGAGAAAGGGGTAACGTGAACCATAAAAATTACCTAACATTTTCAATTCAAAGTTCAGATATCAAATCATGTATATTCTTGAGAAATGACAAGTCACACTCCGTTACAGTATATTTAGTTGACATGTAAATATAAGCAGCACAGAAACTCTGCCTATGCTTTGCCTATTTATCCCATCAAATTTACATATAAAAATGCTGCACCAGCTTCATATTCCTTCAAGTTAACTCCATGATTAAGAATAATTACAGCCACAGAAATTCAAATTCAAAATTATTAGCAGGAAGAAAGATTATGACAAAAGCAATCATATTCACAATAGTAAGTGTAACACATTGGTTCTTTCCTGTAAATTAAACGTGTCATCAGTTCCTTAAAACTCTCACCATTTTTTTGACATTCTCAGGCTTCAACTCAAAATTCCAATCAATACCCAGATGACATAATACCTAACACAATGTGAGGGAGGTGGGGTTCGAATCTTAAATTTCTTATAACGTCTTCAAATTTTGTTCTTCTTTTGCAATATTTGGTATGCTGATGGCATTAAATTTTATGCGTTTTGTATTGCACATCTTAAGGATTTGACTAAAAGGGGTAGAAAACATCCCATACTTTTGGCAGTTGAAGGCTAAAGAAGAAATCATGCCCCAACAAAAACAAGATTACTGACTTCATCAATGACCAAAAACCAAAACAAACCCACAAGGAGGTGGTAGACAAGACACTCAACATTTAAGTACTACTTTCGTCATCATCAAAACAACATTATATTATAATAATATATAGCACTAATGTTAAATGGATGAACCGATCAAAACTCTTGCTTCCCTTAAAAGGAAAGTTCAAATAAAATATTCCTAAGCATTAGATTATCCCTTAATCATAAAGTTTAATCTTGGGATTTTGTTGTTCTAACCATAGCCCACCATGTTTTATAGTATAAGCATTATCCAAAACACCAAAAGCTAGCTGCCTGATGCAGAACAATGCTTGCTTTTATGCACTTTAGGAGAACATAAATAAAGAAACAAACTAGATTCTTTAGAATGTCTTTTTTATTTGGGGGGAATGGTTGGTTGGTTATCTTAACCACTACAAATGATAAGATTATTATAACAATTTAATTAAAAAAGGGAAGAGAGAAGTGAAATCAATGATCAGAAAAAGATGCAAATCCTAAAAAAATAACAACAACTATCTAATCTCTTGTAAATATTAAGAAATTAAATCAAACATTAAAGTACAGCATAAAGCTAAACGGGATATAATAGAATAATTTGTAACCATTCTAATCTAATTAACTAAGATAGCTAGTAAGCACACTTTTTGCTTCTTTCTCTCAGACAAGAGATAAGAAAGCACTGAGGAGACATCAGATTCAGAAGAATTAAATCACACAACCAGACTGTTCATTTTTGCAGAGACGAAGAAGAAGAAGAAGAAGAAATCAAGAACAAAAGAGTAATTGAGGAAAAAATGATGGGGGAAAATATTGAACAAACCAAGAGGGAAAGAAATTAAAGAAATGAAGATAAATTCCCTTTTTTGGAACAACCTCTCCCATCCCATGTTATATCCTCAACAAAGTAGTGATGATGATCATTTAATTAAAACTAAACAAACAAAATGAGAAATTGAAGAGAGAAAATTAATAATTAAGAAGAAAGAAAGAAAGAAAATTAAAAACAGCTAAATTAATAACCAGTAGTAGACGTTCTTACTCTCTATGTAACACTTATTATCTCATCAAAAGGGTCATCCCATCGATATTCAAGATGAAGAAGACGACCCATTAGCAGTGGCAACATGCGCAATACTTTCACTTTCAAAGTGATGATTCAAATTCCGCACTGTGATGTTGTTGTTGTTTTCCTCATGATCATCACTACTACCATTCTTGTTGTGGTTGTAGCCGCTGCTGTTGATGATGATGATTTTGTTGTCGTCGTTGCTGTTGTTGTCTTCGTTACTGAGATTATCAAGATTGATTCTTCCTCCTCCT
>JAXCLQ010000015.1:1059303-1075230 GCA_035584115.1 Cedrela odorata
GGGTGAGAGCATGGTTTACAGCGCACAGTGCGCACTTTTGTCAAAGCGGCGCATCTTTGACTCCCTCACGTGCATTTCTCAGAACAAGCACATGTTTTTGTGGGCCCCTTATCCATAACCTCCCACCCTACTTAACTATTTCTCTTCAGTCTTCAATGCACCGTCCAATCCAATCAATAGAAAGCATTTTTTTTAATGGCGTACACCAAACACTGCCTTACTCGCCTTTAAATACGTCACCGTCTTGAGCATGCAAACCAATTCCACCACTAAATTATAATTATACTATTAATAATTTTTAATTTTGGGATTTTTTAAATGATTAATAATTTTTATTTAAAAATTAATATATTTCGATCTAAGATGTACTTTGTACTATATAGAATTATATTATAAAGTTAAAGAATGATGGTGAGATGTTGCTATTAATGATATATGGATCTAAATGGCTCAAATTAATCTATTATAAATAAAAATAATTTCCATAAAATTTAATTAAAAATATATTTTTATAAAATTTATATTAAATTAATTACATCATGTATGTCAATATATTTTATAAGATAAATAATACTTGAAACCTGATTAGTTTATTTTTAATTTTTATTTATTTATTTTTTACTAATAATGTATTTACTTATCACGAGATTTAATTAAAATTTTAATTATTTATTCACCTAAGATGTAATAAATCATGTTTCTTATTCTCTCAATTACTCAATCAAAAATTCCTCAAATTGTCTCCAATGGTTCAATTGTTAATATATAGCAACCACATGTAATGTAATGCATATGGACAATAATTGAGGTAGCATTTGATCTCATGTGGTAGTTGTTTGGATCTCTATTCATTCAATAATATATTAATCTTGGTAATGTTATGGAAGATACCATTTACCCATTAATTAAATTAAAGATAAAAATAGATAATATCATTAATTGGCTTCAACATAGACTATAGTATAAAATGTAAAGTATAAAGTGTAATAATAATATATATATATATATATATTTTTTGTTTAATCCCACCACATACTCCAATAGATTATTAACTTTCTTGTTTGGGAATAATCACCAAAGAAAGTAATGATATTGATTTACTTGAGGAAACCCATTTACTATATGGTTTTAATTATATTAATTCATTTGCCTTTCTTTCCTCTATATGCAATTAATAATTCCTTTCACCAATATTTAATGTTGTGTTTTAGATTTAATTCATACATTGATGAACATACCTAGTTCCTAACTTCGTTTTGGTGCTTCAAAAATTATAGCTTAATTTAAAATTATATCATATTTTAATATATACACATATACATATATAAATAAACGAGTTTTACATTAACGAACATGAAATTTAAAGTCTAAACTTTTAATATTATACATAATGATCGATTAAGTAGCATGTAAATTTTTAAATATAAATTAGTGCGATAATAATAATAATATATTATTATTTTTATTATTATATATATAAAAGTATTACCTATTTTATATAAAATTTTGTATATCATTTAGATTAAGATTCTTGTGACATAATTAATAATAAATTATTAATAAATTATTTATATTTATTAATGAGCTAAATATCACTTAGAAATTTAAGAATAAATGGTAAATAAATAATAAAAAAGAATATTAATATTCATTTTTTTCCTTGTCACATTACCCTAGAAATAAAAATTACCCAATAACTGAATGAAATCTGTCTTGCAAAAGTGTCATTAAGATCATGAAAAAGAACAAGAAGAATATTGTACGAGTAAACACATCCTACATTTTCTCAGTTCAATTCAATACAATTTCCCTCTTCCTATTTATAGCCAACACCACAGAACAACTACTCTCAATCAAAACCCTATTCAAATCTTTCATAATTTATTGTCTCTCTTCATTACTTCTTGTTCTTGTTTGGTTTCTTGTTTACTTTCAGAGGGGTTGTTTGTTTGTAGCAAGTTTTAAGTTATGGCTAAATCTGTTGCCATCTTCTTCTTGGTTCTCTTTGCCATTTCCATGCTTCAAACCATGGTAAAGAAGTCTTACCCTTTTCATTTTTTATTCCTGTATGCAAATTTTTAGAGCTTTAAATGACATATTTTCTCTTCATTGTTGTTAATGCAGGTCATGGCTGCACAGGGAGGTCAGCACTATGACTCGGTAATCTTGCTTTCTGTATTTTGTGCATTATTCTCAAATTTGTGGCAAAAAGTTTTGATTTTTGTAAACTTGCAAGAAAACTGATGTTTTAGTGATGATTCTGCGATTTCAGAGACATTATGGACCTGGGAGTGTCAAGAACTTCCGTAAGTTTCCCAACTTTTTCCCATTTTCCTCGCAGTAAAGTGAAGCATAAGCTGAGATTTGAGAAGAGAAAAACAAGTTATTTCCAGGAAATATTTCTATAAAACAGACGCCAAGTGGATTTTGATCATAATGACCAATATAGAAAGAGTCCAACTAGTTTTTGACAGTGGTCTAAACTGTGTGAAAGTTGCAATTTTGACTGCTAGCAAAAGATTTATGATGAGATTTTTCTTTTAATATCATTTCTTACTTAAGTTTTTGTTGACTGGATTGACCAGAATGCCCATCAAGATGTGATAAGAGATGCAGCAAGACTCGATACCGCAAGCCATGCCTGTTCTTCTGTCAGAAATGCTGCAGAAAATGTCTCTGTGTTCCTCCTGGTTTTTATGGCAACAAAGGTGTGTGCCCTTGCTACAACAACTGGAAGACCAAGGAAGGGGGACCCAAATGCCCTTGAACTCTTCATTTTCCTTCCTCTTTTCTTACCAATTTTAAGTTCCCTTTTTACGCATTACTACAAAATATGTTGTTGGCCCTAAATATATTTGGGTTTCCTTTGTTGGGTTCAAATGAAACGAGTTTATGTTTGTCAGTCACTCCATGAGGTTTCGTTTCCTCTAAACGAGAGTGGCTAATCTTTCATATCATCAATGAAATTTTATTGTGTTTCTATTAAGCAAAAGGTCTTAACATTTGCAGTTCATTTCTTGTACAGTGGGTGATAGGAATTGGTAAACAGTGTTAAAAGCAGTGAACTTTTACATGAACCAAGGCCATCATAATTCATAAATATGCAGCTTTGAATAGACAAAGAAAGCATAAGAGTTTGTGTTCTGCTACCCGAAATGTGCCCGAAACTTAAGGGTGCATGCCATGAAAAATAAAGTCAAGATTGATGATAATGCACATAGAAATATGGGTTAGTCATTCTGCTTTTCCTTTTGGGTGCCATTAAGGAGGCAGTGTGAGGTAAAATAAGCAGAAAAACTTAACGTCCCTTCAGCTTTAAATTTGAGAGCATGTTCAAAGTTATATTAATGAAATTTGACCACTCTTTCTCTTATTGGGATTTCCTCATCGATCCTTGCAATGCCAATGTCTGGGTTTTAGACTTTTGCTGCCTTCTTTAATAGGCTATCTGTTGTGCTCGTGCAGACCTGTTTTCTTCGAACACAGCTACAAATATAGGCCCAATTCAAACCATACATTCCCAAAAGCCCATCACCTCATTCTCTATATATATATATATATATTTACACGCATAGGTTTACATCATATCCATGGTAAAGCATTTATTAGAATTTAATGTTGTTATTTAAAACTAATTAGTGTACTCTGAAAGAAGGTCAAAATGTTTTAAGACATGTAACATCATATTATATTTCATAAATTATTCTTGTAAACAGAACGATATTATTACATTTTGCCCAATGCCTATGTATTATTTAGCAAATAGACTCAAATGAAGAGTTTCATGGTATGGTTTAACACAAACAGATTAAACAGCCAAAACATACACTACATTTATTACATATACACATATGTATGCTCATACAACAGGCAACTACACAAGCTTACATGGTTATTAAAAGTCTTAGACAGGATAGAACAAAGAGGAAACAAAATAGGTCCCAAACAGCAAGAAAGAAACTACAGAAAATACAAACATATAAAAACATAAGAATAGATACTTAAAACAGTTGCCTTGCTTATACTTTTCCTGCCACCCATAGCTTATTTATGGTAAGAAACTGCCTCTTATTTGGGTTTGTGGCAGATCAGTTGGCATTCAGGACAGTAGGAGAGGTTCGGAAATTTCTTGGGCTTCCTGGTGTTCTGTCTCGATCATAATGGCTATCTCTGCAGTGTCCATGCTATCACATACTTCCTGATCACAAAGTTGTGTACATTCTCATCAGGATTAATTGTAATAGAATACTTACATGACTGTGAATTTGAGAGGTTAGAGATAAAAGAGAAGCAACTAACAGGTTTTTGCTTGCGGCTTTGGCAGTAATTGACAAAAAATGATGTAATGTAAGAAGGGATCAACAGCCACAATGTGAGCTGCAGAGAAAAAAAAGAAATGTTAGTAAAAGCAAAAAAAATGAAATGACTTAATAAGTTTAGTTTTGGTATCACGCCAATGGATAATTATAAATGACGTTTACTCTTACATAGTACATGGTGCTGGTGGTATCATCTTCCCCCCGCGAATAGATGAAAACATCCTTGAAGAGCAGTAGAGTCAGGAACTGCAAAATTGTATAAATCTCATTTAGTTTATGCATAAAGTTGTTTTCTTTTCCGAATGTCTGTATTTTTTTGAAAAAACAATATCTAAATGGTATATATACTAAAAAGGAACAATTATTGGCTTCCATAGAAGAAAAATAATGAAGATTTTCAAACAAAGAAAGATTTCTAATAGATTGTCTCACAGTAGAATGATACTTACCAGTGCATTGCAGCAACACATGATAGCTTGACCCTTGTAAGAACAGAATAGAAACTAGTAAGTATATATAGCACAATCCATTTGCTTTTCATTTTTTGGATTTTTTTATATATGTTCTTTATAATTTTAATCATGACTGTAAAGTTAGTCTTACAATAACCATGGCGTTGCACCATGTTGAAGCTGCTTTATTGACATTTTCGTCATTGTCACAGTCATTCACGAGGCGGTGCTCCTCACGCACTTGTCGCAGCAACGGTGGTGATGAGTGCACCAGCAGCCTCGGCCGTGAGCCTATGGCGTCACTGTAATGCAACGCAACGCAATTCAATTTTCTTAATTATATACAGTATGTTGATAATTTATGTTTCAGGCTAGAATCATACAGAGAGATCAGACTTGCCTTAGATCGATCTGAGGGAGCCGACAGCGCTGTGGAGCTGAAGGTGGTGGAGCACTGTAGTTAGATTGATAAGCCTGTATATAAATACATAGAAGCATAAGAAAGTCACTATTTGTAAAGAATCAGAAGAATGGGAGTTACTTAGAGAAGCACTTTTTCATATATATACCTCATGGCAGATCTCACAAGTGACATTTTCCTTGGCAATGCACCACTTTTGAATGCATTTCCTGTGGGCAAACTGAGGAAAAAGGAGCTAGCGGAATAAGGGTATGAATACAAAGAGAAGAAACAACTGGCACATGCAAAATTGTCATGCAGTAAAGGAGGGAGATATAAATCTCAATAATTAACTAGAATAAAGACAATATTGATTATGCCAAAAGAGGAAGAAGAGGAGGAAAAAGCAATTTGAAGTGAGTTCATCTTGCAAATCAGGAAAGCAGATGCATACGTTACCGAAACCTGAAATAATTTCGACTGTATTATACGTCCGAAAAAGATTTAGATGAGATGAGTATGCTGTATCTGTAAATCTTACCATATACACATCTATTTTGAATGTGATCAATTATTATAGTGGTCGAGAAAATGCTTCAAAATTATGAAATAAATTAATGCCAACGATGATGATGCCAAAGAAAGTTAATTGTCAAATTAGAAAGCATATTACATAGCTTTTTCACCGTAAAAAGTGCTTTTAATAGTTTAAAAGCGCTTTTAACTGTTTCAAACAAAACTGCATGATGTTATACTTTGAGGGTGCCCTTGCATGCACAAGGGGCCTCCATTTTCACGATGAAGTCCTCATCCTGGCAGATACGACATTCAGTTTTCTGGCCAAACACTTCTTCTTCATCAGGGTATTCAATCTCAAAATCTTGGACGATGTCGATTGTCATCGAACCGGGCTGGTCATTGTTGGGTTGATTAGAAGTTCCTTCTCCAAATGGCAATGAAAAGTGTTCAAACTTCAAGGTTGGTGGAGTTACAAGACGATCAGCGTTCAGAATAAGGTAATCACTCATTTTCGGAGACCTAAGAACCAATGATAACAAGTCAGACCCATTTTCTCGAGAAAATGAAAGAGAAAGGAAAACCAAGATGGAAAATTCTCGTTTGCATGCAAATATATATATAAACAAGTACAAAACAGTCAAGCTCTAGAAAATCCCACAAAATAACAAATGCACCTTCAAGAACTTAAAAATCTGAACACTACCAGGGAAAACAATCTAACACTCTCAAACAAGCAAAAACTAAAGAAAATTCCCACAAACCCTGCAAACAAGAACATAAAAAGAAGGAAAATGTGGAAAGAAACCCAAAAAAAAAATGAAAATGAAACTAAGTGGAAGAGAAGAGGGAATACAGACTGAGATGTATTCCTTCTTCTGGTTCAATGGCTGCGAGTTATGGTGAATGCAAAGAGATTGAGCCTGGTTATATAGAATGAGATGTAACCGAAGGTGATAGTCTGAGCATCCATTTGTCCAAAGGAACCTTAACATAAAACATCTAGTCTTTTGTGATAGTTGGACGCGTAATGGGTTGTTTCTGCCACATAATTAAGCTTTGGGCACTGCTTTTCCTTTGTGTCAATGTGAACTTGTTGCCATCTGCTTTTGTTTTTATGCGTTGCGGTTAGGGTTAATTGGACTGTCCTGAAGCAAGTTACTCTCTTGCCCTTTGCAAAAACGTTATATTATTTCATCTACTCATCAAAATGTTATACCATTAAATATCTCTATAGTAATGTTTTTTTTTTTAAATTAAGAGGTTTTATTTTTAATAAATCAATAAATTATCTCTTTTCCCTCCACAATGTAATTAAACAAAATAATAAAAATGGATAAAAAATTATAATTAATTAAAAATATGTTTTTGTATAAAAGAAAATTTCGGTACCCCTATAATTTTTTTTTTATTATCTTGTTGATTATCGAGAAAACAAAAATTTAATAATACGACAGATATTTTTATTGAACATTTAAACATCAACAAAATCTTAAATGATCAAGTCTCGACAAAATTTTACTTTTGCATCTATGATACAAAATGACATGTAATTAAATCTCTCATTTGTCGTAACTTGTAACTATAACAAAATATTTAAAAATAATTCTAAATATTTAAAAGAATATTCGATAATTAAATATTTAGTACTAATAGAATCTCATGCTTGCACCAATCTCAAATTGTTATGTACTAAATGGATCATTTATTCTTATCTGTTCTATAATTTTTGTAAATACTCAACTATTTCCATATGCATTAAGCATATTTTTCTTACTACATACTCAACTATTTCCATAAGCATCATTTATTCCCCGTATGCACAAATTTAAAAGTTTCGTTAAAATTAAGTTGATTTTATCTCGTAATTTAATTTTAATAATGTGATCGATGATATAATAAGACATCATTGATTCACTAGTTAGATAAATTCATACTTTTTACGAACTTATATTGTATATTTTAGTATAAAATAAAGTATTTATTTATTTATTATTATTATTGCATAAGATATAAGATTAATGAGTGTCTCATTGAAGAAGTATAGCTTACATTGAAAAATGATGAGCCGAAAAGAAAAAGATAATGGGCCAATTCATGTGAGAGGACAAGCCCAATTGTCGGCCCATCTCTCTTTGCTTCCAGTTTCCCGCCAAAACCATCTTTAATTGAAATTTTAAGAAATATAATAAAAAAGAGAGAGACGTGTTAATTTTAGTTATTTAAATATTTTTAGTTGTCAGTGAAGGTCACTGAGTCGACTCGGGAAAAATGGGGATGGACTCGGCGGAGGACTCAGCTCCACTAGGACCCGGACTGCGGCCGAGGCTCTTCATCAAAGAAATGGTGATGCGCAACTTCAAATCTTATGCCGGTGAACAGCGCGTCGGTCCCTTCCACAAGGTTAGGACTCTTTTTCTTCCTGTTTGGTTGTTGAGCAAAATTTTGCAAACGAAAAGGAAAATTGGAAGTCAAATTGAGTCAAATGATTTGAGTAATTGGATAGATGCTTTATTGAATGTGAGAACTAGAGAAGTAGTTGGCGAGTAGAAGTTCATCTAAAGGTTCTGATAGTTGAAGAGATAAGTACGGAAAATGAAACGGAAATTTGAAGTCAAATGAGTAAACTGATTGGAACAATTAGATTACTCTCGAGTATGTCTGGGAACTGAAGGAGTTCGCAAGTAAATTAATCTCTTTACGTGATGTAATTCGAAGTTCGTTTTCTGCTTGGTTGCCAAGAAAATGGTGGAAACTTAGAGGAAAGAGAATGGGTGCTACGAATAAGAAAAAATAACACAATTCATTCTGCAAAAGCAGATAGTTTGAATGGTTTTTTGGTTTTTTTTCCATCTCTTGGTATCAGTAACCAAACTGAACATAATTTTCAATTAGAAATTTAATTTTCTCTCTCTACCTGACGTGCAAACAAGCAAATTCACGCACTTGATTTGGTTTAATTTTCTAGTTAATTAATTAGTATATTTTCTTTTTCTTGGGTATCAGAGTTTTTCTGCGATCGTTGGACCCAATGGAAGTGGGAAGAGCAATGTGATAGATGCAATGCTTTCCATATTTGGAAAGCGAGCCAAACAGGTGTTCTATACATTTCACTTTCTTTGTTTGATAGCAAAATATTTGTACGTTGTCTTCCAAATTGTAGCAAAAACACTTGGTATTTGTACATTCTGTGTCATTTTAAATGTGCAGATGCGTCTTAACAAAGATTCGGAGCTTATTCACAATTCTACTAATCATCAGAATTTGGATAGTGCCGGTGTCTCTGTTCATTTTCAGGAGATAGTTGATCTGGTAATCTTTTAATTCTTTCTTCTCTGGATTTTGTTGCTATTAAGCAATGGTTTCAATTACGTGTGAGGCTTGACTGGGATTGACTTTTTGTTTTCACTGGCCTTTGATAGTGATATGTTGAAACGTAGATTTGATTATAGTCTTTCTTTCCCCGTAGCCAAATAGAGACTTTCAAAGTTATCTAAACTAAGACTGTGATGAATACAGGAAGATGGAACATATGAAGCTGTTCCAGGAAGTGATTTTGTAATTTTACGTGTTGCATTCCGGGATAACTCCTCAAAATATTACATTAATGATCGTGCAAGTAATTTTACTGAAGTTACTAGGAAATTGAAAGGGAAAGGGGTTAACCTGGACAACAACCGTTTTCTGATTCTTCAGGTTCAGTATTGTTACACAGCACTTGCAATTCTGAGTCAAAATTTTGTGTCTAAATATCTAAGATTATACTTGTCGGTTGTAAACACGGTGAAGTTGAGCAGATTTCACTGATGAAGCCAAAAGCTCAAGGGCCACATGATGAAGGCTTTCTTAAATACCTTGAGGACATAATTGGGACTAACAGATATGTTGAAACAATTGATGAATCTTACAAGGAGTGAGTACTTTTCCTCAAGTTGGTTCAGTAGAAAGTTTAACCTTTACTTCATCTTATCCTTGCTTCCTTCATCCGTTTGTAGTATTAAATGCTCGTGTGGGTGAACAAGACTCACTTTTGTTTGTTGAGAAAAAGTGTGCTGTTGTCCAAAGCTGATAATAATAGTTTTGACATGAAATTGGGTGGTTTATTAGGGAAAGATTTCAGGAACTGCTATGAAGAATGCCTGAAATGTAATAGCTGACTGTTTATTTTGTAGAATTCTTGACAAAGACTAGATGATAAGTCCTGCCAGATTATTAGTCTGCTATCAAAATGGTGTTTCTATTCCAATACTGATACTCCATACCATATTGAATGGAAAATTAGCAGTTTAACTATTTTATATGTCATTTGTCTAACGCTAGTTATGTTCAACTAATTGATATAATAACAGGCTTGAATCACTTAATGAGAAACGATATAGTGTTGTTCAAATGGTTAAGTTAGCAGAGAAAGAAAGAGAGAGCTTGGAGGTTTGTATATATTATTGTGCACTTGTACATCATTTAGACATGTTCAGTTTTCCTATTAATATATTTCTACATAATAGGACATGAAGAATGAAGCAGAAGCCTACATGCTGAAAGAGTTGTCACTCTTAAAATGGCAAGAGAAAGCTACAGAAATGCTTATGAAGATAATAGTGTGAAAATGGTTGAGCTACAGGAAAAAAGTTTACAAATTAGAAGAAAATCTGAAGAATGAGAGGTAAGTTTGGTCAAAATAAGTATTAAGCATACATTATAACTTTTACTCTAGAAGCTGTGTCATGAAGATTTTGACTTCTCTTTTCTGGGAGAAGATCCAAGACAATAGTAAAACATTGAAGGAGCTGGAGTCTGCACAACAAATATATGAAGAGACAAGAGGTTTGCATTGCATAAGTCTAGCTATCTAAATAATTGCTTTTAGTATTGATTAATATACTGCTATGGATTATCTCTTTTTTGGATAGAAAATTTAAGTGTTTGAATTTTTATGCCATTTGGCAGGCACTGTATGTCATGGCTGCTTTCAATATTTTCTAATTAAATTTATTTCTAATTTATCCGAATAATGACTATTCAAAATTTTCATTTTTTCTTCTTCTTTTTTCCTTTGAATGATTAGGAACTTGATAATGATCTCAGAGTTTGTAAGGAAGAGTTTAAAGAGTTTGAAAGGCAGGATGTAAAATACAGGGAAGATTTGAAGCACATGAAGCAAAAGATCATAAAACTTGAGGATAAAGTTGAAAAGGTAGTGAAGAGACATGGTTATGGAAATTATATATGTACCACATCTTACCTTTGGCTTGCCCTTGCCGGATTCCTCAAAGATTGATGACATAACAAGGGAGTGTGAGGACTCAACAGATCAGATCCCAAAACTTGAAGACAGCATTCCAAAGATGCAAAAGCTTTTGTTGGATGAAGAGAAACTGCTGGAGGAGATTAAAGAGAATGGCAAAGGTGGTCTATCTCTACTTTTACTTGAAGTTATATAAATATATTTGTTTAATGATAATGTATTATTGCATTGCTGATGCACTAAATATAATTGATTTCTGGTAGTTGTGAATGTGACATTGGCTGTGAACAGACATAACTTAATGCTGGTTATAAAGTCTAGTATGTTCATGTTTCATTAAAAAGCTTGTTTAATCTATATGCTTTTGGAAGACATTAAATACTCTGAAATTAATTTGCAACCTTTTTCGGTGTTTCCCATTATAATGCAACTTAGGGTCATGGGGATTGGAGGACTAATAAGTTCAAAACTTATTCCCGTTTTACATTATAAACACTTTCTTGATGTGCTCGCTAAACTTATTTGACCTGATTGACTGATAAATAGCTGAAACTGAGAGGTATCGCTCTGAGCTTGCAACAGTTCGTGCTAAATTAGAACCTTGGGAGAAAGAGCTAATAGTGCACAAGGGAAAACTTGAAGTTGCATGTACTGGGATCAAGCTTTTAAGTGAGAAGGTGCTGTTGGTTTATTATGTTTTACTGTGTAACTAACATGAAAGAAGATACAACAGTTTCAACTATTCCTTGTTTGTAGTGGACTCATTTTTTGTAATTGTTTCCTGCGCTCTTCCCAGAGAATCTTAGCTTTTAGTATGCATTGTCTATTACTTTTTTTAAATATTTTTTTACCACTATATTCATATGTAGATGTATGCTTAAGTTCAGTGATTATTTTATGGGATGGAGAGATCAGAGATTTAAAAAGCTTTTGTCAATCTGAATAGGACAGTGATAATTATTCTTATATCAATATAGAAGTTTGACATGCCTTGCTATTGGTCTTCCTTAAAAACATGAAACACACATACATCACAGACATCCATTTATTTAAGAAAACATGATAAACCTTCACAGTTTGGGAATTTGTGCTAGCACCCTTTAACTGTTTGAAATTTGTTTATACTTTTCTGTTAACAAAACAATGAAAATTCACTATTGGTAGGATTTCTAGAAGATCCCTGATATCATTCATTGAAATTGTTACTCTTCTCCATAGTACTCGTAAATGAGGCTCCTCGCATTTGTCTACCTCTTCTTAGAAAAACTTGGGCAGGTTCTAGTTCATAAAATTCCTTTTTAATTTTTATTTCTTTTGCAAAAGAATTGTTGGAATCAGTTGTTTCAAAATATGAACTCAAGTTGCCTGAACCTGAGGTAGAGAATGATGCCAAAAATAGTTGGCTGAATGTGTGTGTTGACTGTTTCAGAATGAAGCTGTCTGTAAAGCTTTTGAAGATGCCCAAAAGCAAATGGACGATATATTGAGAAGAATAGACACTACGACAGCAGCCATTGCAAACATGCAGAGTGATGTTGAAAAGAACAAGCTTGAAGCATTGGAGGCCCGCAATGTGGAACAAGTTTGTATTTTCATGATAATCATTTGAACATCAGTTTTATTTTCAGTTGCTTTATTCTGTGATGGAATATGATGAGATCACTTAATTGTAGGACTGCATTAAAGAACAAGAAGCACTGATTCCACTTGAACAAGCTGCGAGAAGTTGCTGAACTTAAGTTTGTAATGGATTCTGAGAAGAGTCAGGGATCAGTTTTAAAAGCAATTGTGCACGCTAAAGAGTCAAACCAAATTGAGGGAATATATGGAAGAATGGGCGATTTAGGTGCCATTGATGGCGAGTATTCTGAATTGTGATTGGTGCATTATTGTTGCTAGCTTTTTTCTGTTGTTTATTTAATTTTTTTTATTTATATTAGAGTTCTAGAACTCTCAAGTACAAGGTGTGAAGTAGAATTGCAGGGATCCCTGGCTTTGATCTGTTCAATTTTTATCTCTCTGTATTTCTCATCATTTCTCTTCCAGCTTGTACATGAAAATAGTTGAATTTAGGTAGTTGAAATTCAGGTTTTTTCATATCCTTATGTGCTAGATGCACTTTGTGCCACTGATTCTAAATTGCCACCCTTTTAATTTGAATGAAATTCTAATGCATTAACATTCTCGTTCACTTATTTCTTTCATAATGTTGTGACTATTCATGTTACTTATAGTGGCTTAAGTCATGTAAGTCACTCTTCTCTAAACCATTTTTTCTCTTTGCAGCAAAATATGATATTGCTGTATCAACAGCACGTCCTGGACTTGATTATATTGTGGTAGAAACAACTGGTGCGGCACAAGCATGCGTTGAGCTGCTTCAGAGGGAGAAACTTTGTTTTGCAACATTCATGATATTGTTATTAACAAATTATATTAATCTGTTACCGTATAGATGAACTCACTTACCTGGGTTGGAAGTTTTAGGACTAGGCAATTCAATTATGAGTGACAAACTGTTCGGCAGTCTGAGTTGGCTGATTCTGAGCTCATGAATTTTCTACCTTAATTTCTTAAAATGCACAATTGAAAATATTTTAGCATCATGGTCAATAATTTTGTAAAAGAGACATGCTTGGCATCCCTTAATTTCTTGTAATAGGTGGTGTAGCATTTGCCTAGCACTATAATTCGAATAAGAGACTGATGGAATTATGATTTTGCTTTCGTTTTTATTCCTTGCAGGAGAAACAAGTGGATGTTTTGTCAAAAATGAAGGAGAATGCAATCACCACAGAGGGAGTTCCACGTCTTTTTGACTTAATAAAAGTTCGGGATGAAAGGATGAAACTTGCTTTCTATGCGGCGTTGGGAAATACTCTTGTAGCTAAGGATATTGATCAGGTATTCAGTTTTCAAACAAAGATACATGTGTTCTGAATGGAGTGTGGTTGATGCATGTAATGGAATTGCCATAAAAATTTCCACAGAGAATTTTATTGGAGTTGAATTTTTGACAAATGAGCTAAAGGGGATTTTACAAGAGAGGCAATATATTTTTTGGGTATGAAGAAGCACTAGTCTTTAGAACAGTGGTTATTTCAATTTTCTGATTCTTTTTACATAATGTTTGTATTCAGTCAATTTGAAACTTATATTTCAATTACCATGCCATTTCCACATAAAACTGAATAATACATGTTATGAATTCTTGAGATTTGTGTCATAAGATGCATTGTAGCTCACCAAGTGAATTATCACAAATCTTTTTAAACAAGGGATGTACATTTTCTCATGTGTGCCAATAGGGTGTGCTGCACTGGTGGTTTTCATCAGATTAAAATTAAATATGTATTCATCATCTTGAAATACAGAATTCACATCATAGAGCTTATATTTATTATTGATGGTTTCTCATTGAAGTTAACTTCTCTTTTGTATTTAATTTAGGAAACACGTATTGCTTATGGTGGGAACAAAGAATTTCAACAAGTGGTAACACTTGATGGTGCACTCTTTGAAAAATCTGGTACTATGAGTGGTGGAGGAAGTAAGCCACGTGGCGGTAAGATGGGGACATCTATTCGACCCAATAGTGTCTCTGCTGAAGCTATCATCGATGCCGTGAAGGAGCTCTCAGCTATGGTTGATAAATTAGATAGTATTTGCCAAAGAATTGCTGATGTAGTGAAAGGTTGCCAAGTCTCAGAAAAAGCTGTTGCACATTTGGAGATGGAATTAGCTAAAGGCCATAAACAGGTACTAGTCAGTTTTCATGGTATGGTTTATCTTTTGGTTGCTACGTGAAAGTGGAATATTATGCAAATATTATCTCTCCGTCAGACAGGTTGAGAGTTTAAATTCACAACTAGTTATCTTGAAAAACAACTTGATTCCTTGGAGGCTGCATCACAGCCAAGGAAGGATGAGATTGTTAGGCTTGAGGAGCTCAAGAAAATTATTTCTGCTGAAGAAAAAGAGATTGATAAACTTATAAAGGGGTCTAAAGATCTGAAGGAAGAGGTGGGTTGAGGAAGTTGATAGAAATAGAATGATTGAAAACAACCTTCTTCTACATTGATAACTAGCTTGACTCTATTTATTTCGAATTTTGTCTATTTCAGGCTTTGGAGCTTCAGAGTAAAGTAGAAAATGCCTGTGGTGAAAAATTGAAAGCACAGAAGTCAAAGGTCAATAAGATTCAGGCAGTAAGTTATGATCCACTTCGGATACTTCTAATTACTATAAAGTAGTGTCTGTAGTAATTCATGCCAAACACTCAGGATATTGACAAAACTAGCACAGAGATCAACCGTCACAAAGTTCAACTAGAGACAGGACAAAAGATGATAAAGAAGTTGACAAAGGGGATTGAGGAGTCAAAGAAGGAGAAAGAACGACTTGTAAAGCAAAAGGAAAAGATGCGAGATATTTTTAAAGAAATAGAACAGAAGGCATTTACTGTTCAAGAGAATTATAAAAATACACAGAAGGTTTAATTTATTTTTCTTTAACGTCCCTTATTGTGAATTTGAAATTGGAGTTGTTTTATTGCAGAAATATAATTTTTCCTTTTGTTTGCTGTGCAGTTGATTGATCAGCATAAAGATTTATTGGACAAGGCAAAATGTGATTATGAAAAAATAAAGAAAACTGTGGATGAGTTGCGAGCATCAGAGGTACAGTGTGAATAAATCCATGTTTATTATTTCTGCTCCTTGATTTGGTTTTATAATGTCAGTTGCATGTTGGTTTTATCCCAGGTTGATACTGACTACAAACTACTAGACATGAAAAAAATATACAGGGAGCTGGAAATGAAGGCAAAGGGCTATAAGAAACGGCTTGATGATTTGCAAATTTCTCTTACAAAGCATTTGGAACAGTATGTTGGTTTATTGGAATAGGTAGTATTTATGACTTTGAACCATGTGTAATTTTGTATCTTATGTTACAGAATTAAGAAAGATCTGGTTGACCCTGAAAAGCTTCAAG
>JAXCLQ010000015.1:1078408-1092501 GCA_035584115.1 Cedrela odorata
ATATATATATATATACAGGCTCAACTATTTTCATGAGCATCACTTATTTCATGTATGTACAAATTCAAAAGTTTCATTGATATATAGTTAATTTTATCACACAATATTATTTTTAATAAGGTGATCGATGACGTCTAAGACATCATTGATTCATTAGTTAGGTATAATTTTTAGTTATATAAATTTATATTGTACATTATAGTATCAATCATATGCATGAGATATGGATTAGTGTGTGTTCAATGATCAAATTAATGGGAAAACATGAGAATATCATAATAATTATAAATATAACAAGATAATGGGCCGAGCCAATTCATCTAACAAGACAAAGCCCAGTTCTCGGCCCATTTTTCCTTGCGAAAATTTGACCGGTTCCAGTTTCCCGCCAAAATCATCTTTTATCAAAATTTTAAAAAATAAAATAAAAAAAGAAATAAAAAGGAAAAAGAGAGTGCCTTAATTTTAGTAATTTCTTTTGGGTGTCAGTGAAGGTCACTGAGTCGACTCTGGAAAAATGGGGATGGAATCGGCGGAGGATTCAGCTTCACCAGGACCTGGACGACGGCCGAGGCTCTTCATCAAAGAAATGGTGATGCGCAACTTCAAGTCTTATGCTGGTGAACAGCGCGTCGGTCCCTTCCACAAGGTTAGGGCTCTTTTTCTTTCCTGTTTGGTTGTTGGGAAAATTTTGCAAAACAAAATGGAAAATTGGAAGTCAAATTGAGTCCGATGATTTGAGTAATTGGACTATGCTTGATTGAATGTGAGAATTAGAGAAGTAGTTGACGAGTGGGAGTTCATCTAAAGGTTCTGGTAGTTGACGAGAAAAATATGGAAAATGAAATGAAAAAAATTGTAATTAAATTTAGTAAACTGATTTGACTAATTAGACTACTCTGGAGTATGTCTGGGAACTGAAGGAGTTCGCAAGTAAATGATTTTCTTTACACGAAGTAATTCGAAGTTTGTTTTCTGTTTGGTTTCCGAGAAAACGGTGGAAAATTGGAGGAAAATGAATTATTGCTACCAATAGGAAGAAATAACTCAATTCGCTCTGCTAAGGCAGATAATTGAATTATTTTTAGTTTTCTAAGGTTTTCCTCTCCATCTCTTGGTCTCAGTAACCAAACTGCAGATAAGGTTTAATTAGAAATTCAAATTTCTGTTTGTACCTGACGTGCAAACAAACAAATTGAAATTCTTGATTTGGTTTTGCCTGTTAATTAATTAGTCTTATTTGCTTTTTGTTGGGTATCAGAGTTTTTCTGCAGTGGTTGGACCCAATGGGAGTGGGAAGAGCAATGTGATAGATGCAATGCTTTTCGTATTCGGAAAGAGAGCCAAACAGGTGTTCTATACATTTCACTTTCTTCTTAGTTTCTTTGTTAGATAGCAAAATAGTTGTATGTTGTCTTCTTAATTGTAGCAAACAAACTTAAAATTTGTTCATTTTGTGTCAATTTAAATGTGCAGATGCGTCTTAACAAAGTTTCGGAGCTTATTCACAATTCTACTAATCATCAGAATCTGGATAGTGCCGGTGTTTCTGTTCATTTTCAGGAGATAGTTGATCTGGTAATCTTTTAATTCTTTCTTATCTTGGTTTTGTTGCTATTAAGCAATGGTTACAATGACGTGTGAGGCTTGACTGAGATTTAACTTTTTGGTTTTTGCTGGCCTTTGATAGTGTTTTGTTGAAACGTAGATTTTGATTATAGTCTTTCTTTCACAGTAGCCAAAATTATCTGAACTAAGATTGTAATGAATGCAGGAAGATGGAAAATATGAAGCTGTTCCAGGAAGTGATTTTGTAATTACACGTGTTGCATTCAGGGATAACTCCTCAAAATATTACATTAATGACCGTGCAAGTAATTTTACTGAAGTTACTAGGAAATTGAAAGGGAAAGGGGTTGACCTGGACAACAACCGATTTCTGATTCTTCAGGTTCAGTATTGTTACACTGCACTTGCAATTTTGAGTCAAAATTTTGTGTCAATATATCTAAGATTATGCTTGTCGGATGTTAACAGGGTGAAGTTGAGCAGATTTCACTGATGAAGCCAAAAGCTCAAGGGCCACATGATGAAGGCTTTCTTGAATACCTTGAGGACATAATTGGAACTAACAAATATGTTGATAAAATTGATGAATCTTACAAGGAGTGAGTAGTTTTCCTTGAGCTAGTTCAGTAGAAAGTTTACCCTTTACATCATCTTATCCTTGCTTCCTTCATCCGTTTGTATTTGAAAGCATTTTAATATATATTGCTTGTGTGAGTGAGCAAGACTCACTTTTGTTTGTTGAGAAAAAGAGTGCTGTTGTTCATAGCTGACAAAAATAGTTTTGACATGAAAATAAGTGGTTTATTAGGGAACCATTTCCGGAACTGCTATTAGGAATGCCTGAAATGTAACAGCTGACTGCTTATTTTGTAGAAGTCTTGGCAAAGACTAGATGATAAGTCCTGCCACATTATTAGTCTGTTATCAAAATGATGTTTCTATTCTAATACTGATACTTCATACCATATTGAATAGAATATTAGCATTTTAACTATTTTACCTGTCATATCTAAGACTAACAATAATTATGTTCAACTCATTGATCTAACAGGCTTGAATCACTCAATGAGAAACGATCTAGTG
Source organism: Cedrela odorata (assembly GCA_035584115.1). Taxonomy (NCBI): domain Eukaryota; kingdom Viridiplantae; phylum Streptophyta; class Magnoliopsida; order Sapindales; family Meliaceae; genus Cedrela; species Cedrela odorata. The sequence continues at coordinate 1,081,061 of JAXCLQ010000015.1, forward strand.
TTGTTCAAATGGTTAAGTTAGCAGAGAAAGAAAGAGATAGCTTGGAGGTTTGTATATATTATTGTGCACTTGTAAATCATTTAGACATATTCTGTTATCCTATTAATATATTTCCATAAAATAGGATGTGAAGAATGAAGCAGAAGCCTACATGCTGAAAGAGTTGTCACTTTTAAAATGGCAAGAGAAAGCCACAAAATTGGCTTATGAAGATAATAGTGTGAAAATGGTTGAGCTACAAGAAAAAGTGGCCAAATTAGAAGAAAATCTGAAGCATGAGAAGTAAGTTTGGTCAACATAAGTATTAGGTATACATTATAATTTTTACTCTAGAAGCTGTGTCATGAAAATTTTGACTTCTCTTTTTAGGGAGAAGATTCAAGACAACAGTAAAACATTGAAGGAGCTGGAGTCTGTGCATAACAAATATATGAAGAGACAAGAGGTTTGCATTACATAAGTGTAGCTATCTAAATCATTACTTTTAGTGGTAATTAATATACTGTTATGGATTATCTCTTTTGGACAGAAAATTTAAGTGTTCCAAGTTTTATGTCATTTGGCAGGCGCTATATGTCCTGCTTTCAATATTTTCTAATTAATTTTACTTCTAATTTATCTGAGTAATGACAATTCAAATTTTCCATTTTTTTCTTCAAATGATTAGGAACTTGATAATGATCTCAAAGTTTGTAAGGAAGAGTTTAAAGAGTTTGAAAGGCAGGATGTAAAATACAGGGAAGATTTGAAGCACATGAAGCAGAAGATCAAAAAACTTGACGATAAAATTGAAAAGGTAGTGAAGAGACATGGTTGTGGAAATTGTATATGTACCGCATCTTACCTTTGGCTTGCCCTTTCAGGATTCCTCAAAGATTGATGACATAACAAAGGAGTGTGAGAAATCAACAGATCAGATCCCAAAACTTGAAGACAGCATTCCAAAGATGCAAAAGCTTTTGTTGGACGAAGAGAAACTCCTGGAGGATATTAAAGATAATGCCAAAGGTGGTCTATCTCTACTTTTACTTGAAGATATATAAATATATTTGTTTAATGAAAATGTATTACTGCATTGCTGATGCACTAAATGCAAATGATTTCCGGTAGTTGTGAATATGAAATATATGACATTGGCTGTGAACAGGCATAACTTAATGCTGGTTATTAAGTCTAGCATGTTCATGTTTCGTTAAAAAGTTTGTTTAATCTATATGCATCTGGAAGACATCGAATACTTTACAATTAATTTGCAACCTTTTTTTGGGTGTTTCACATTATAATGCAACTTGGGATCATGGGGATTGGAATACTAATAAGTACAAAACTTATTCCCTTTTGTACATTATAAATGTTTTCTAGATGTGCCCCTTTGTATCCAATTTGCTAAAGTTATTTCTGATCTGATTGACTGATAAACAGTTGAAACTGAGAGGTATCGCTCTGAGCTTGCAACAGTTCGTGCTAAATTAGAACCTTGGGAAAAAGAGCTAATTGCGCACAAGGGGAAACTTGAAGTTGCATGTACTGAGAGCAAGCTTTTAAGTGAGAAGGTGCGGTTGGTGTGTGTGTGTGTGTGTGTGTATATATATATATTTATATTTATTGTGAAAGTAACATTAAAGAAGACACAACAGCTTCAGCTATTCCTAGTGTGTAGTGGACTCATTTTTTGTAATTGTTTCTTGCTCTCTTCCCATAGAATCTTAGCTTTCAGTATGTGTTGTCTATTACGGTTTTTAATATATATATATATATATATATATTACCATTATAATCATTTGTAGTTGTATGCTTAGGATCAATGATTATTTTATGGGATGGAGAGATTAGAGATTTCAAAAGCTTTGTCAATCTGAATAGGACAGTGATAATTACTCTTATATCAATATAGAAGTTTGACATGCCTTGCTATTGGTCTTCCTTAAAAACATGAAACATACATACATCACAAACACATCCACTTATTGAAGAAAACATGATAAACTTTTATATTTTGGGAATTTGTGCTAGTACCCATAAACTATTTGGAATTTGTTTATCCTTTTCTGTTAACAAAACAATGAACGTTCACTATTGGTAGGATTTCTAGAAGATCCCTGATATCATTCATTGAAATTGTTACTCTTCTCCATAGTACTTGTAATGAGGCTCTGCATTTGTCTACCTCTTTTTAGACAAACTTGCTCAGGTTCTAGTTCATAGAATTCCTTTTTTATTAAAGAATTGTTGGAATAAGTTGTTTCAAAATATGAACTCAAGTTGCCTGAACCATGAGTTAGAGGATGATGCCAAAAATAGTTGGCTGAATGAGTGTGTTGACTGTTTCAGCATGAAGCTGGCCGTAAAGCTTTTGAAGATGCCCAAAAGCAAATGGATGATATATTGAGAAGAATAGACACTAAGACAGCAGCCAGTACGAACATGCAGAGTGATTTAGAAAAGAACAAGCTTGAACAATTGGAGGCCCGCAAAGTGGAACAAGTTCGTATTTTCATGATAATCATTTGAACACCAGTTTGATCTTTCTGTTGCTCTATTCTGTGATGGAATATGATGAGAACACTTAACTGGTTTGTAGGACTGCATTAAAGAACAAGAAGCACTGATTCCTCTTGAACAAGCCGCGAGACAGAAAGTTGCTGAACTTAAATCTGTAATGGATTCTGAGAAGAGTCAGGGATCAGTTTTAAAAGCAATTCTGCAGGCTAAAGAGTCCAACCAAATCGAGGGAATATATGGCAGGATGGGTGATTTAGGTGCCATTGATGGTGAGTATTCTGAATTGTGATCGGTGCATTATTGTTGCCAGCTTTATTCAGTTGTTTATTTTAATTTTTATTTATGTTACAGTTTTTGAACTCTGAAGTACAAGATGTGAACTAGAATTGCAGGGATATGTAGTTTTGATCAGTTCAATCTTTTATCTATCTGTATATCCCATCATTTCTCATCCAGCTTGTACATTATAATAGTTGAATTTAGGGTAGTTGAAGTTCAGGCTTTTTCATATCCTTATGTGCTCGTTGCACTTTGTGCTACTGATTCTAAATGGCCACCCTTTTCTTTCGAATGCAATTCTAATGCATCAACAGCCTGGTTCATTTATTTCTTTCAGAACATTGTGATACTTGGGACCATATTCTTGTTACTTATAGCACGCTTAAGTCATGCTAGTCACTTTTCTCTAAACCCTTTTTCTCTTTGCAGCAAAATATGATATTGCTGTATCTACAGCATGTCCCGGACTTGATTATATTGTGGTAGAAACAACTGGTGCAGCACAAGCATGCGTTGAGCTGCTTCGGAGGGAGAAACTTGGTGTTGCGACATTCATGATATTGGTATTAACAGTTATATTAATATGTTAGCATATAGATGAACTCACGTACCTGCGAGTTAGAATTTTAAGACTAGGCAATTCAATTATGAGTGACAAACTATTCGGCAATCAAAGCTGGCTGATTCTGAGCTCATAAGTTTTCTACCTTAATTTCATAAAATGCACATATGAAAATATTTTAGCATCATGGATCTATAATTTTGTTAACGAGACATATACTTGGCATCCCTTAATTTCTTGTAATAGGTAGTGTAGCATTTGCCTAGCACTATAACTCGAATAAGAGATTGATGAAATTATGATTTTGCTTCTGTTTTTATTCCATGCAGGAGAAACAAGTGGATCTTTTGTTGAAAATGAAGGAGAACGTAATCACCCCAGAGGGAGTTCCACGTCTTTTTGATTTAATAAAAGTTCGGGATGAAAGGATGAAACTTGCTTTCTATGCAGCATTGGGAAATACTCTTGTAGCCAAGGATCTTGATCAGGTAGACTTCAGTTTTCTCACACAAAGATACATGTGTTCTGAATGGAGTGTGTTTGATGCATGTAATGGAATTGCCATACAAATTTCCACACAGAACTTTATTGGAGTTGAATTTTAGACAAATGAGTAAAGGAGATTTTAGAAGAGAGGCAATACATTTTTTGGGTATGTAGATTGTAGAAACACGAGTCTTTAGAACAATGGTTATTTCAATTTTCTGATTCTTTTTATAAAATGTTGGTATTCAGTCAATTTAAAGCTTATATTTCAATTACCATGCCATTTCCACATACAACTGAATATAACATGCTAGGAATTCTTGAGATTTGTGTAAAAAGATGCATTTTAGCTCATCATGTGATTTATCACAAACACAATCTTTTTTAACAAGGAATGAGCATTTTCTCATGTGCACCAATAGGGTGAGCTACACCGGTGGTATTCATGAGACTAAAATTAAATATATATTCATCATCTTGAAACACATAATTCACGTCATAAAGCTTATATTTATTATTGATGGTTTCTCATTGAAGTTAACTTCTCTTTTGTTATTAATTTAGGCAACACATATTGCTTATGGTGGGAACAAAGAATTTCGACGAGTGGTAACACTTGATGGTGCACTCTTTGAAAAATCTGGTACTATGAGTGGTGGGGGAAGTAAGCCACGTGGCGGTAAGATGGGGACATCTATTCGACCCGCTAGTGTCTCTGCTGAAGTTATCATCAATGCTGAGAAGGAGCTCTCAGCTATGGTTGATAAATTGAATAGTATTCGCCAAAGAATTGCTGATGCAGTGAAGCGTTACCAAGCCTCAGAAAACGCTGTTACACACTTGGAGATGGAATTAGCTAAAAGCCATAAAGAGGTACCACTCAGTTTTCATGGTATGATTTATCTTTTGGTTGCTACGTGGAAGTGGAATATAATGCAAATATTATCTCTCTGTCAAACAGGTTGAGAGTTTAAATTCACAACATAGTTATCTTGAAAAACAATTTGACTCCTTGGAGGCTGCGTCACAGCCAAGGAAGGATGAGATTGATAGGCTTGAGGAGCTCAAGCAAATTATTTCTGCTGAAGAAAAAGAGATTGATAAGCTTATAAAGGGGTCTAAAGATCTGAAGCAAAAGGTGGGTTGGGGAAACTGATAGAATGATGGAAAACAACCTTCTTCTACATTGATAACTAGCTTGACTTGATTTATTTCAAATTTTGTCTATTTCAGGCTTTAGAGCTTCAGAGTAAAGTAGAAAATGCTGGTGGTGAAAAATTGAAAGCACAGAAGTCAAAGGTCGATAAGATTCAGGCAGTAAGTTATGCTCCACTTTGGATACTTCAAATTACTATAAAGTACTGTCTGTAGTAATTCATGCTCTGCATTCAGGATATTGACAAAACTAGCACAGAGATCAACCGTCACAAAGTTCAAATAGAGACAGGACAAAAGATGGTAAAGAAATTGACAAAGGGAATTGAGGAGTCAAAGAAGGAGAAAGAACGACTTGTCGAACAGAAGGAAAAGATGAGAGATATTTTTAAAGAAATAGAACAGAAGGCATTTACTGTTCAAGAGAATTATAAAAATACACAGAAGGTTTAATTTCTTTTTCTTTAGCTTCCCTTATTGTGAATTTGAGATCGGAGTTGTTTTATTGCAGATGTATAATTTTTTCCTTTGTCTGTTCTGCAGTTGATTGATCAGCATAAAGATGTATTGGATAAGGCAAAATGTGAATATGAAAAAGTAAAGAAAATTGTGGATGAGTTGCGAGCATCAGAGGTACAGTATGAAAAAATTTTATGTTTATTATTCCTGCTTCTTGATTTGGTTTTATCATGTCAGTTGCATGTTGGTTTTATCACAGGTTGATGCTGACTACAAACTACAAGACATGAAAAAATTATACAAGGAGCTGGAAATGAAGGCAAAGGGCTATAAGAAACGGCTTGATGACTTGCAAATTTCTCTTACAAAGCATTTGGAACAGTATGTTGATTTATTGGAATAGGTAGTATTTATGACTTTCAATTATGTGTAATTTTGTCTCTTATGTTACAGAATTCAGAAAGATCTGGTTGACCCAGAAAAGCTTCAAGCAACACTGGCTGATGCTACTTTAACAGATGCTTGTAACCTGAAAAGGGCCCTTGAGATGGTGACATTGCTGGAAGCACAACTTAAAGAGTTGAATCCAAATCTTGATTCAATCACAGAGTATGGATTCTTTTAGTTTGTTTAAGAGTGATTTCATACTGTGATTTTTACTGTATTTTCTATCTTTGTTCTTACTTTGATTATAGGTATCGAAGAAAGGTGTCATTGTATAATGAGCGAGTTGAGGATCTTACCACAGTCACTCAACAGCGTGATGACGTGAAGAAACAGTATGATGAATGGAGAAAGAAAAGGCATGGATTTCCTTTCATATTATGTGCCTTTCCCTCTTTGATTTTTTTTTTCTCGTTCCTAACTAGTCATTTCTCAATCAACTGATTGTGTTATAATATAAATTCCAGGTTGGATGAGTTCATGGCAGGATTTAATGCTATATCTCTAAAGTTAAAGGAAATGTACCAGGTTTGTGAACTGAGTTCTCCCTCCCTCCCTCTCTCTCTCTCTCTCTCTCTCTCTCTAAAGTTAAAGGAAATGTACCAGCTTTTTCATTCTTTTGTTATATTGGTTTTCATGGGAAAATAACTTGAGTTTGAATTACACAGTTCAATTGACCAAAAATAAGGCTGGTGTCAATACTTGCAGTTTAGGAACCCCCCTTCTAGTTTTTTCTTGAATCTTTCTTGCTCATTTTGTATGCAATTAGTTGGCCTTCTCACTTTTGATGCTGCTAGACTCGCATTCAATTTTACCTTCTGTTTTTATTTTATTATATATTTTCATTGATTAATAATCTACCTTGTTTACTCAATGGGCTTGCTACAGATGATCACACTGGGAGGTGATGCAGAACTTGAGCTAGTTGACTCTTTGGATCCCTTTTCTGAGGGTGTTGTTTTCAGTGTTAGACCTCCTAAGAAAAGCTGGAAGAATATTGCAAACTTATCCGGTGGTGAAAAGGTTCTCTCTGAAACTGTTGATAGTATTCATTGATCTGGTGGTCTAAATTTTATGAGTTCGAAGCATGCCTATCTATGATCTCTGAACTTTTTCTTGATACATTGGATTATGTAACACTGGTTTTGTAACTGTTTTCAGACTCTCAGCTCACTAGCTCTAGTTTTTGCGCTTCATCATTACAAGCCTACACCGCTTTATGTAATGGATGAAATCGATGCTGCTCTAGGTACTTTTTTTCACAATTAGTGTTTTCTTTCTTTGAATTCTCCTTCTGTTTTTATTTCAATTTTTCTTTTACTCTTCATCCTCCATTAACTTGTCTTATGGTGTCCCAGACTTCAAGAATGTTTCTATTGTTGGCCACTACGTGAAAGACCGAACAAAGGATGCACAGTTCATAATTATAAGGTAGTTTGGCTGCACTCTGTGAATTACTGTTAACATATTTTATATTTTCTCAAACTGTTTTCTATATCATGTTTTGTACATGTACAGCCTTAGGAACAACATGTTTGAGTTGGCGGATCGACTTGTTGGGATCTACAAGACTGATAATTGCACCAAGAGCATAACAATAAATCCAGGGAGTTTTGTGGTGTGTGAAAATGGTGCTTGATACATCTGTACTTTTTTTGGATACGAAATTGAGAATGGTAACTCACCATGCTCTCTGTTATATAACTTTCATTTCCGATTGCACAATGTGTACAATTTACAATCATTATTCACATATATGAATAGCTTGGTATTCACAATCCTGGAATTTTATTAAGATGAACATCCAGTAACATCCAGTCTGTTTGTAATAATACATCATAATTGATAGTATAACAGAACGTGATTGCTTGCATCATAAGCATGAACAATTTCGTATATAGAAACTGTAGAATGTTTCTAACTTGACAAGCAGGTATGACAAACAGGTAAGAATTTTCCCTGATTTCTACAGCCGAATCTTTCAAAGAGAATCAAGAGGGTCTTTGTTTTGTTCATCATTGCTCTTTGTCCGGCGAAGTTTGAACGATAACGAGCTCAGAGAAATTGCATAAGCTGGCTTATCAGTCTCCCGGATCATATTGTAAGACCATGCTCCCATTAATGTTCCAGTCACTGGTCCAATCAAATACACCCAAATCCCTTTATAGTATGAACTTGCAATTGCTGGTCCTATTGTCCTTGCTGGGTTCATAGATCCACCTGATACTGGTCTGAAGATTACTGCATATGTTAGTTTTGTAGTTGTTTTATTTTTCCTTATCCTGTTTCTTTATTCAGTTTGCTTCTGGACTTGGGTTCTGATTCTTAGCTCAGGATTCCTGCCAATTCTCACTTTAAAAAAGAAAATGGAAATTGCTTACCCGGCCAAGATAGAGGTTATGCAAACTGCAGAACCAACTGCAATACCTGCTAGCTCTCCTATCTGCAAAATTAAAATAGTTTTCCATTAGGGTGCATTTGATATTGAGTTTATTATAGTATCTAAAAATAAGTTGTGTTTAATAATGTTCATTAAAAATATTTCTATTTTCACAAACTATTTCTAAAAAATGTGGCCAAATACTACTTAATGTGTTGAGATAATGTGATGTTTACAGCTTTGGTGTCTGTTGCGACAGCTGAAGTGATAAACATCATTGAGAAAGTGACAACAATTTCCATGATCAGAGCTTGGAGATCTGATCCAGAAGGAGATGTTATGCCAACATGTTTGATTGGGTGAAACAGTACACGCAGTGTTAGTGCAGCAGAGATTGCTCCGGTCAGTTGGGCTGCTGCATAAATTGGCACCTGCAAGATAAAATTATTGCTCATTTGAAAATGTCAACTGGTTTTTCTTGGTTAGTTGAACAATGTCCATCTGCATAAATGCTCATAAAAACTGAAACTGGGGGTTGGGGGCACATTCCTAAACATGTAGACCAACATGATAATTAATATCATGTGTGTCTCTTTCATGTTTCTTACATTATTTATTGGGTTATGTTACCATCTAAATATACATATGTATTTATGAATGGTTCTAAGCAAGTTCTTAAAGTGAGGCTCATATTAAATTTAATGTTAAACCAAAAAAAAAAAAAGTATATCTTAGATTTGAAACCCTAATTTTGGACAAATCGCGTGTGCACGAGGCCACCCCAGGGCCACCAGTGCATGTATCCTCCACAAACATTCCATGCTATAGTAGCTTTCAAGCTTTTTGGCTTCTCCATTTATTTCTAGCAAATTCTCAATTTAATTCAAATATTTCCCTTCCTATCATTTGGTTCCAATTTGAGGCTAGATGAAGCTGGGCTCAAACCCACAAGGCTCAGACAATGATACCTCATGGGCTGTGGTCCAAACGGGCCCAGGGCTCGACCCCACTAGCCCCTCTACTCAATTTCCTACCATCTGAAAAATGTTTTGTGCCTATCACCCGATGGTGCATGTAAGTAACATCATTACCCATCGATGAAACCTAACCCTTCGTTCAAAAGAAGTTGGGTTTTGTTTAATTTTTTTTAACTTATTCTGTTATTGGTGATATCGGAAACTGATTATGACATGAATTTGATTGTACCTGTTTCCAGGGAAAATGTCGAACAGCTGCAAAAGCTAGAGTGACAGCAGGATTCATATGTGCACCAGAGATATGACCAACTGCATAGATCATTACAGTAACTATGAGTCCTCCAGCAACCGAAGCTCCAAGCTTTGATACTCTCTGTTCATCGTTGGTACTCAAAGCAGCTGAGCCACAGGTCACAAATACCAGCAGATATGTCGCTATAATCTCTGCAACAACCTACGGTTACAGTACTGATCAGTTTGGATATAAGCAAAGAATTATATATAGATCAGACGATATGGGATCACAGAGTGCTCCTATAACTTCTTTAAAAAGAGCTAATAATTCACATGGCTTTAGGTTACAGAACAAGAACAAATTTGGGATGGAAGTTACCTTTCTGAGGAAACCAGGAGGATAATTTTCTTTCCAAACAAGACACAGTTTTAGCTTTCGGGAAACTGGGTTTTCCACAGAAACCAAACCATCTTCGTTTGTGTCACTGAGATTTGGATCCATTGTTGCCATTTTTGTGGACAAACAAGAACCTAAGCAGTTTCAGAAATGGAAAATAATAGAGGGCTTTAAAGGAAACACAGAAAGGATGATGAATGACTATACCTAAATTATTGCATAAAATTATAGTCCTTAGCCGGATATTTATAATAGCAAACCAGATGACTGTTCCATGCGTTATTTGTCACACTCACCGCAAGATTTGCGCATGTTGGGTTGGGGGAAAAGAGCATCAAATTTTTAAAGAAAAGAATAAGATACTTGCGGTCCATAGTTCTTCTTTTTATTGGTTAAAGGTCCATAGGTTTACAAAAAAAGATATTTTTAAAAAATTTTTTTACCTCAGGATCAGTTTTTGTAGTTGTTGGTAATTAATGAATCACTCCATATTGATCTTATCATTTTCTCTATTGATGATTTAATGTATATAAGAAGCATATCACTCTTAATTACTTGAAGAAATTCATGATGTGCCTATACTTGGCTTATTAAGCAAAGATAAATTGATGGGTAGTGAGGGTATCAAATGATTCAAAATTGCATTGAAGAAAACAAAAAATCAAAGGTTACTGCATATATAATCTTACCTCTGATAACTTCTTGCAGTAATAAGCTAAACAAACAGAAAAAAGAAAATCTACTGTAAGAAAATCTTCAAGAATCCAATGAAGTAATGATGAATTTTATGGAAAAGTAAGTCCAATGATGCAATGCGATTCAGGACATTAGAAGCTAAAATTAGTAAAAAGTATTAATAACCCGATTATAAATTAAATGTCTCTTCCATATTGATGTCAGATAATAATCTAGTTCTTAAGAATGGAAGATTTAAAGCATTAAAGTTTGATTTGATGGGAATAACAAGTGGTCAATCTCCACCATAAAGAGCATTTTCGGTTCAACAGAGGCCTACTTCCACTAACTTAAACTTCGCTTTCATTCCATTTATCCTTCGATTCTTTTTATTTTTTGTTTTTGCAAGCCAATGCAATGTTCATCGGCCGTGTTGGCTATCAGCAGACTGAAATCTATCTTTAGTTAGGTACTTTATTTTGACTAACTTTCAACATTCTTTGTAGTATCTTTCAATGCAATGCACACCTACTATTAAACAAATAGGTCTAAAGTTGTATGATCTTGGAAGATTGAAGATTATAAATGTACCAAGTGTTGAAATGCAAAACGGCTGGCTCACCCCAATTCCATTTCTATTTTCTGAATTCATGGATAAACCCACCATGCCAACCCAATTACGTTAAATTACACCCTTCAATTACGAGCATGACACTAAAATATGGCAAATTAGATATACAAAGAAGTCGTGCAAGTTTGTAAACTTCAAAAAGTAGAGATGTATTTGAGATGATGGTTTAAGAAGTAATAATTTATTACTCTAATTATCTCAAAATCAAATATTATTGCATGTTTAGAATTGAAGTATTGTGGTTTTAATGTACAATTTTA
>JAXCLQ010000015.1:1118426-1136224 GCA_035584115.1 Cedrela odorata
ACAATTATCATGTCCGTAGACCGAATCTAGTTCTGTAGATAATCATCCAGTCGTTAACTCTTGTAGTGTAAATTGTACTACACGTAATCATGTGTTTGAAGAATTGAGATGTTCAAGCTCCCCTTTTATATTGTATATCCTAGTGCGTTTAGGGGTTGATTGCAAGTGATTTCAAAGGAGTAGCAAGGAATTGAAAAATCGTTAATAAGAAAGTTTCTCCAGCAATTGCCGTTGGGTAAAGATTCAGATGCTGAAACAAATATATTAGTAGTATGTATAGAAGCAACACACAATATAACCATTGCTGTGCAAGTAGTGGAGAATACTACTGCAGTAACCATGATTCAGATTTTCATGGTCGATTCAAGCTACCTATCTATGCCCAGGCAGGAACTTAATTTATTTATGATTATGATATTTGTGTGGTTGAAATTTATTGAATGGAAATTTGGTAAAACACTTCAATGGAGGAAAATGACGTTGATTTTGAAATCACAATGAGCAGCAGTGGACAACAATCATCCAGCGTTAAACTTCAGCGTCAATCCTTGCCGTGCAAATTGTAATACGCGTAATTAATCATATACGCGTCCCAAGAACAGTACTGAGTCAAGGTCTTCTTCTCTAGCTTTAACACATATAATGTAATGTAAGAAGATAGCTCTAAATCATTGCAAGGGAAAGATAGTAAGTCAAGGACGTCTCTGAACTTTCCCTATTATTCCAGACCAGTATATATATTTAAATTATTATTGTGGCATTTAACTTCAGATTTTCTTCTAAGTACTAACATGAAGAGTAAATTTTTAATGAGAAATCCAACTCAGTATCTGATGGATAATTATATTAGAAAATAAATACATAAGATAATATTCAGAAGTACAAGACTCTTGATACTAATTTTCTTGAAATCTCTTCCGGATCTTTGATGGCTGCAGAATATAATGAATACGGAGATGTTTCATCTGATTTTTTCAACTTAAGCTTTTAGGTCTAAGGGTAATTTAACAAGTGCAAAGTTTGGGAAGATCTATGGATATTATGGTCAAGGTTTATGCATACCTCTGATTTTTCCAGGGCCTTTTTCCTGGAATTAAATGTATTGAAAAAAATGTCCCAAGAAATTCTTGAGACACACTTTGCATTATAGGTCGAGACTTTGGTTTTGACTGCAAGCATGCAAATACTATCATTGAAACATGAATTATATCTTAAACAACCTTTCGATCTACTGGAGGTAATAGACGCTGGTCTACAACATTGGTCAATATTGTTTTTGGACCAGATAATGATGAAAGAAAATCTCCAGGATGCCTTCCCATTAATATTTTATCATGACCATATTTTTTTGTAATAATAATAATAATAATAATAATAATAATAATAATAATAATAATAATATATGTGAATGATGATGTATTTTGGGTTATTAAACAAAATTTTTAATTTTTAATTAAAAATAAATACAAATTCATAATAAATAGTATAAATTTATAATAATACAAGTAGTCAAATTAATGCAAGCCCATAAGAATTATAAGCCCAAACTAAATCTTAAGTATTGAAAGCCCAAACCAAAATAAATATAAAAACCCAAGCCCAAAGAATAAACAAGAACCAGCCATATATGTATTTAAATAAAGCAATTTTTCCTTTATTTTGCTTTGGTTTCTTTAATAGTTTGACTTAACAAAAAGAAAATTGAGAGAGAAAGAGTAGAGAGAGGAGCCGCACAGCCATGTTAGAGAACCAAACCCGTGGCATAAGAGAGAAAGGGAAAGAGGGCTAGCCGGAATCGATCAACATTATTTTGGATCAGTGACAATGACAAGAACTTCTCCCGGATGCCTTATCATTAATATGACACATATAAGTTTACAGTTAAAAGACTACTAATTATTTCCTTAATGACAGCCAAAACGATCGGAAACTAGATATACAAGTGGATAGCTTAATTATAAAGGTTTAGATACTAATAATCAATATCAACATGATTCATACTCACATTGAGTGTATGAAATCCACTAATTGTTAACAATTTCATACATAAACCAAACCACATCAATGATTAACTATCACATTCATTTACAAAATTACATTTCTTGGCTTCTATGTTCTGAAATTGAAATTTCGTGTAACGGGTTTGGCATTGGCATTCTCGTGGGCTGGAAATTATTGAGACTCACGTCACATTGTGGGTCGAGACATTGGTTCACAACGCAGGCATGCAAATACCATAGCTGAAACAAGAACAATTTCCGGCATAATCGTTGGATCTGCCCATATGACTGCAACTCTAGAAGTGGAGGACAAGGACATCATGCTTGACATCTCTCGGTTGGTTCTGCTAATAAGCTTATATATAAAATTCTGTTATTGGTCGAGTCACCGGAGATGCAAGTGATACTATGTGACATAAACAATTTAAATATTTTTCTTATAATAAATGTTTTATAAGTTTTCACATTTAATTTTATAAATTATGATTCGACATGTTCTATTAAAAAAGTTTATAAACATTAATCTTTTATTTACTTTGAAAATTATTGAAAACTGTATTTTTGCGTGATTTTTTTAAAACAAAGTTTGCGAATTTTTTTTCCATCCTAAAATAAAGAAACTCATGTGTATGTTATGGATGACATTGTTTATCGAGTTGACAGCTCACCACTTGTTATTTACTTTTGCATAATAAATTGCTTAAAATAATAAATGTAAAGACTTGATTTGGAAGATAGAATTAGAGTATTTATTTATTTATGTTATACATGATGAAGGATTCTGTAATAAGTTTATCTCATTCTTAAAATTGTGTCTTAGAGGTTAATCTGGGATTTTGTTTTATTTTCATTGGATTATGGTTGTTTGAGCACATTTAATTCTGGTTTAATAATATTTTTTAATAATGAAGTTTTTTCTACTAGAAAAACTATAATTGTGAAGTTTAGTCTTATGTAATTGTGTGCTCTAATTCAATATGTGTGATATGTGCGATGCTTGTTTATTTGGTGCGTTACATTCTATGTGATGATTACGATACGAAATCTCAGTGATGCTTCCTGCTGCATTGCTAGCTATACCAGTCCAGCTGCAATGATTAGAAATATTGATGGCCATGCTGTTGTTCCACCAACCAGTGTTGAGTAAAGCTTCGCTCCCTACTTCTGTGGGTGACAATTTAGAAGCTGCTACAAATATAAAAAGGGTAGCCCAAATGAAAAAAAACTCTAGTAATGGACAATGCTGACACCAATTCAGCATATTTTGGTTGATTCTGCTGCTACTTCCAGCAAGTTTGTTGCAAAATTCAGGGCAGGCAGAGAAATACGGTATTTTATTTCCCCCTTCTCCATTTAGACTTTGTCCTTGATAAACAAGCCTAGCAATATATGGATTACATATTGGGCTATAATGAAAAACTATCATGAAAACTCGATGCATCCAAGGTGTTGTCGGCTGTAGCTACTAAGCTCTTTCTATCCAAACACCCTACTGCAAAGCCATCGTCAGAATCAAGATGTTAATGTCTATAAAGTATTAGAATTATATTTTCTTAATGCTTTTTAGGTTTACAAATCTAGTATGTATGTAGTTACATATCTTATTCTTATTAGTTCCTTCTCTAATATGTATTTTATTATGGCATACCTTTGTGCATCTAGCAGCTGATCTTCCAACTGGCTTACCTAATATCCTGCAAGTAGGAGGATGAGCAATTGTTATTGTAAATTTTCCTGCGTGAAGGAGATGACAAAGACTATTACAAAAAAAATAAGTTAATATCTCCAATGCCAATACACTACCGAGGGCTATTTTTTTACAATTAAAGAAGACGGCAAAGATTAAACACAATTCAGAACAAAATAAAACTTGCCTTGACAATCACAGACATCAACCAAATATATCCATGATTAGCCATCACATTCATCCACCAAATACATATCTTGGTTTCTAAGATCTGAAACTAATATCTCCTGAAAAGATTTTTGCAACGAATTATTTAGAGACACATTCCATTGTAGGTCGTGACTTTGGTTTGGAAAGCAAGCTTGCAACTGCAAGTGTTGAAACAAGAACAATATCCTGCACAACCATTCGATCCACTAGAGGTGAGAGGCGTGGGTCTAATACATTAATTAGCTTTATATTTTGATCAAAAGATGATGATGATAAATAAGAGAGGAGTTCCCCTGGGTGCCTTCCCATTAAAGCTTCTAGTGCCACCACACCAAAGCTATAAACATCACATTTCTCTGTCACAACCATGGTGTATGCAAGTTCTACAAGAAAATAGAAACTTCTGTAATTTATCTTTGCTCAAGTCAATAGGAACATTTGATCTGTTTTAGAGCTTATGCAGATAGCTATATAAGGATATGTTATTGATTATAACTACTACTAAGAATAAAGATGATAAAGAATCATGAGAAGAATAAAGGTTTACTTGGAGCAATATATCTGTACGTGCCTGCTTGTATGGTTCTATTTGATGAGTCAGAATGTAGAAGCCTAGCCAAGCCAAAGTCTGCAACCAATGCCTCTAATTCTGGGTTTAGTAAAATGTTGTTGCTTAATATGTCTTGGTGAACAATTGATGGTATGCAGTCATGGTGCATGTAAGACAAAGCATATGCCACACCTTTAACCACATTCACTCTCTTGATCCAATCCAACTCAACAGCTTCACTATTTTTGTGTAGAACACAAAACAAGCTTCCCCTTTCCATGTATTCATAAACCAAAAACATGCAGTTCTTGCGCAAACAAAAAAACCATATAGTTTTACAATGTTTCAATGCCGGATTTTGGACAGTACATTAGCCTCATTCTGGAAACTCTTGAGGAATGCTACCTCCTCTGTTTCTGAATGGTGAAGCTTCTTCAAAGCAACAACTTTGTCATCTGGTAGCTTTGCTCTATAAACACTTCCATAACCTCCAGTTCCAATGCAGTATTTGATGTCAAAATCCTCTGTTGCTTCAATCAAGTCTTCATATGCAATTCTACCATCATAATCCTATATTGAAAACACATCTCCACTCTTCACCTGTCTTTTTTTCAATTTGGAAGTCTTGTTTTTACGCTTAAGGAGTACTAAGAATCCAGCAGCCACGATGATAAGAACAATGGTGACAGGAAGAAAAATTTTAACAAAGCGAATTGAAGAAGGTGTGGGTGTAGAGCAAGAAGGAAGACCACTAACTTGACCACATAAGCCTTTGTTACCAATAAACTTTTGTGATGGGTGATCCTAAAAGTAAGTTGGAATTTCACCCTCCAATTTGTTGTATGATAAGTCCAAATAAAACATTGGATGAAGAGATTGAGGGATAGTGCCAGAAATGTTATTGTGAGAAAGATCCAAGTATTGTAACGGAAAATTTCCAAACTCTTGTGGAATTCTTCCGCTAAATCTGTTCTTCCTCAATACTAAATCTTGCAACTCCGCACAATTCCTGATTGCAGTTGGTATGGGACCAGAAAGTTGGTTGCTAGACAGGCCTAGTTGTTTAAGTTTTTTCAGTCCTCCAATTGTTGATGGTATTTCACCAGAAAGTTGGTTTGATGAAAGGTTGAGATATTGAAGTGGGGTTAACTGCGTAAGCTCATGTGGAATTGAGCTATTCAGCTGATTAGAATCAAGATGCAAAAATTTCAGAATGCTTAAATGACCAAGAGTTGAAGGAATAGCTCCAATCAGGTTGTTACTGTGTAGATTCATAAAGGTTAACTTCTTTAGATGGCCAACCTCTTGAGGCACCAGACCACCCAGACTGTTGGAAAAAAGGGACAAATATTGCAAGTTGCTTAAATTACCTATTGTTGAGGGGATTGGACCATCAAGGTTATTACCAGACAGGATCAAACTGTGTAATTTGGTTAACTGACCAATTGTTGAAGGGATTGGTCCAGTGAGATCATTCCCTACCAGATACAGCACCATCAGATTCTTCAAGCTCCCAATTTCTGGAGGGATAACACCTGTAATGTGAATAAATAAAAAGGTCAATATACCCTTGTCGTTTGAAGAGATAGTAGGAGAATGAATTAGTTCCTCACCTGTAAGATTGGTTGAGGATAATTCAAGGTATTTGAGTTTTGAAAGAACACCGATTTGTGATGGGATGCTTCCAGAGAGATAGCTGTAGGTAACCCTAAGACTTTCCAGGTTTGGAAAGTAAGAGAAGTTGAAATTTCTAAGCGTCCCTTTTATTTTCTTATAGAGTAAGTTTATTGCAGTGATTCTCCCCGCTGTGTTGCAAGTGATACCATCCCATTTGCAATGATCTGAAGTAAAGTTGGTAAATTCATTGCTCCACCAATTGGTTTTAAGTAGAGCTTCCTTTTCTAACTGTATGGATGATAGATCAGATTCTGCAACATGGAATATCATAAAAAAAATAGCCCAGGTGACCATCACTCTCGAAATGGAGGAAGCAGACACCAGACTTAACATCTTTTGATTGATTCTGCTACTAACAATATCTTTTAGTATGCATGGTTTTTCTAATGTATTGTTCTTATTTAGAAAATTATTCGGCTGCTAGCATATATTGCTTTTTCTATACTGATGTGATTTGAAAATTATCAATTTATACAAATATGCTTTTCTCTAATTTATGTTTTCAGTTTGAAAATTCTTCAGCTCTTTGGTATAGATTGAGCCATTGCCATGACTTAGGAAGGATATGTTTGAATTAAGGTGTTGTGGCTTCTAAATTACAATTTATGTTTTCTGCCATGTAGAATTAAATGTTTATCATGTGATTCTTTATAGGAACTTGCTTTCCTTTTGTTGGGTTTTAGAAGAAAGAAGTTTCACCAATATATATATATATATATATATATTAATCTAATAGAGGCACACATTCTTTGAAGTCAAAACTTTGACTTGTCTGTATCATAAGATATATTCCCTATTTCTTGTGGAATAGTTCCAATGAAATTGTTACAAAAGTTGGCTGAATTAATTATTGAAGATAAGGTAAGATGAACCAATGCAAGTAAAAGAAGATAAAATGGAAAATCAAAATCAGAGCTTGGGTCATTCACTCTACGAGATAGAAGAGAATAAATAGTTACTATTACAAGAGTTTACCATTTTCATGTGCAAGCTCAATGCTTCAAGTAACCGGTAGATTCCTTCATGTTCAACCCGAAAATCATTCCCAAAATAGAATCTATGAGTGGATCCACCAAGCTCTACCCAACTCTCCCCCCTGAGCTTCTTTAGCCCAGCATTTTTCGTAAACCTTCTTCCATTTATTGCTTTCTCCCTCAACCAACCACCACGAAATTCTCACTCCTCCTTGGCTCCAATTCAAACAGCCTTTTTCTCACCTCATCCCCCACTCCCTCATTGTTGTTAGCCTCATGAATGATGCATGCACTCAAGTGTCCTCCACACAATTGGGTCAGGCTCAATAGGCATGTTCATTATGAAGTTATAAGCCTCTTTTAGACAGCCAACGCAAGCCATGGTATCCACCATTACACCATAACGTATAAGCAGGGTTTAATCCCATGCACATGCTCCATATCATGAATATATTGGTACCCATCATCCACCATTCCAGCATAGCTGCAAGCATAAAGAACCCCAAGAAAAGTGACGTACTTTGGACTTATTGAAGAATTCTTCATCATATTGGAAAAAAGTTTAAGAGCTTCTTTGGCATATCCATGTTGTGCCAATCCCAAAATCATTGCACGCCATGTCCAAACATTTCTCTCCTCCATCCTGTTAAACAATAACCTAACATGACCTACAGCTCCACACTCTGCGAACATATCAACAAAGGCAGTACCCAATTTACAATTCAACACCATTGCTCTCTCAATCACCTTAGAATGAACCCATTTCCCTAAGCCTAAATTTCCAAGTTCTATACATGCAGACAGCACAACCACCATTGTTTTCTCATCCGGCTTAAACCCAAAATCCCTCATGTTAACAAAATGCGCAATGGCTTCTTCAAACAAAAAGTTCTCAACGAATGCAGTTATCACCACATTCCACGAAACCAGACTTCTCGAACACATATCATCGAACACCTTGCATGTATCTCTTTTTTTTTTTTTTTCCTTGCAGGACCCATAAAAGTGAACCAAATTATTGTTAACATACACGTCTGAATCCAACACACACTTTACAACCTCCGCTTACGCAATAATCTCCGCACACGCTTTAAAAACAAAAGGGAACGTAAGCATATTGGGTTTCACTCCTCTTCTTTTCATATCAAGAAAACTCCCAAATGGCCTCTCTTGGCGTATCACTAGAGACGTAGCCTCTAACAAGCATATTCCACGGAATGGGTACTGAATTAACAGAGCCATAAACCAGGGAACGCGCGTAGGATAAGTTTTTGGAGGAAGATAAGGCGCAGAAGCGGACGAGTTCTCTTAGAATATGGTCCTCATTTTGGACTCCGGAGACTTGGATTTGAGAAAGCTGTTTCGTGGAGCTGCAGAGTTTTAGTAAAGTGAGAAATTTGAAATGGATTTTAGAGAGAAAATTTGAATTACAGTTGGGGGGTTTTGAGGAAAAATATAGTTGGTTGATGGGATCGAAAACGAACCATGCATTCAGCTTGTTATTGGCACAAAATGGTTCAAATTTTGAAGCTTTATATTTAAGTTTTCAAGTGCGGATGTTAGCATTTTTAAAAAATAGATTAATTAATTTAAATTAAATTATTAAAAAAAATTATAATTTACATTAATCATGGAACTCAAAAAAAATATATAATTTACTATATACAAGATTTTCTTTTGCTTTAGTTGTACTAAATTTGTGTATTACAATCTCTAAATTAGTCTATATTTTTGCATAATTTAGGTATTAATCATTTCATCGTTGGGAGTTCTATCAATTTTCTCGATAGATACATCAGTAAATTCTGACAAAATCTCCCTGCATTCGTCTCCGGTAAGCGTTTCCTTCTCCAGCAGCACAACCACAAGCTTATCAATTGTTTCCCTGTTATTCCTTATGTGATTCTCACAACCTCGTAAGTGTTGAACATGATCACTGTGATATGATGACATACATAAAGGTGTATTGGTTCAGCCAAAAAATACAATGCTTTAACCAAAAGAAAATAATTGTTCACGGAGAAAATACACAATTGTTTATGGAACAATTGTGTCCAAAATGAAATCATACACCCGCCTATGAACTGCTATGATTAAGTCTATAAATAGATAAGTAGTTGCACTGCAGAAAATATTCAAAAACAAGGTTTATATTCTTATGTTTTCTAGAGAGAGAAAGTAAACATTTGTGTGTTCAAGTTACAGAAACACATTTAGCTTTCAAGTTTAGGCATCTTTGCTTGTACCAATCAATCTCATGATAGTGTAATTGAAAATCAACAGTGGCATCAAAGCAAGGTTTTGCTGGAATTGTGTCCAAAATTAGCCGAATCTTCTTCCTCTAATTTTGATCGATTTGATAGTTGTTTTTCAAGTTTTCTTGTTCCAAAAGTGTTCTACTCATCAAGAGGAGTCCAAAGAAGCTGGAATCGTCGAAATACTACGTAAAAACGGTCGAAAAATATAAAATTTAGAAGACCTGCCGGCTCGTGCACTACAAGCGCCAGAAGGTTGAAGATGCGTGGAGCTCATGCACAGGACGGTGAAACACACGCGCCATACTTAGTCTGGTCCGACTCCAACTCCGACCTGGTTCGACCAAATCCAGTTCAACCAGACTCAGACTCAGACTCAGACCCGACCCGATTTGACCTAGATCTGGTTCAATCCGATTCAAACCCTGTTCGATCCAACTTGGTAACTCGGTACATGCAAAAATTCGGTCTAACCAAAACGGTCAGCTTGACCCATTTTCGGTTCGGTTGAACAGACCGAATTTCACAAGCTCGGTTCATAGCCTAATTCAACTCCGATTGAAGCGAAATTTGGAACTGGATTGATCTGTGGCCTCAAAATTTTGATTTGAGCACTCAAAATTCAGAAATCTTTGGAAGAGTACGGAAAAATAAAATAAAAACACTAGTTTTGCACTATTTTGACTTACCAACACATCATAGAAAGATTAGTTTTACTATTCATAACTTGTGTGCAAGAGAAATAAGTGTTGCAAGATAAGTTCAAGGTTCAAGACCACTTCAACTCACAAGAAGATTAAAATAATCGGAGACCGTGTGTACGACATAATTGTTCAGAGAAAAGAGGGTTATTCCAGCTTCTGATCAAGGGAATGTAAAGAATCCTAAAAAGCTATATTTACAGTCACATCTGAACGAGTATAGTACTAGGTTATTAAAACTTAATTAATTATGAGTTGAAATTAATACAACTTTATTTATTTATTTGTGTCATTGTTTTACATTATGACTAGTAAAATAAATTCAGATTTTGTCAAGATGGAGAGATTAAATAATATGAATTATAGTATATGGAAAAGAAAATTTTCATATTTAATGACACATGAAAAAATATTGTATGTTACTAAGAAAGAAAAACCTACAGAAGACACATGCAAGATAATTTGATTCATTTATATGAAGGTTGTAATACTGTTAAGGAAATTATAGATGTATTAGATAGAAAATATAGACCGAAATCTGATACTTATATTTAATTAAAGTTAGCAGAATTTAATAGTCTTCGTATGAATAAAAATGAAAGTATAAGAGATCATATCATCAAGATGGAATTGCTTGCAAAAGATCTATCAAATACTGGTCATGAAATTTTTGATAAGATGCAGGTTTCAGTTCTTCTCAATAGTCTGCCAAAAACATGTGATCATGTTGTGATCTCAATAGTATATGGGCAAAATGAATTGTTTATGACTACATTGCCTGTAATATTGGCAATTGAAGATGTCATGATGAATAGAAGAAAAGAGGAGAGTCGCTCCAACAATCTTCTATTGGCAGAAAGTTCTCAAAATGACAAAACTAAACACTATGAGAAGAATGCAAAACAAAAGAAGGAACTATGGAAGCCTAGACTGAAAAATAAAAAACACAAGAAAAATGAGTGTTTTATATGTAGGGATACTAGTTATTTTAAAGTCAAGTGTCCAAAACGTAAAATAAGAAGATGGAGAAGAAAGAAATTGTTTTGACTGTTTCTAAAGCATTGATTACTGAACCACAAAATCAATGGTAGATGGATTCTGGTGCTACTAGACATGTGAGCAATGACAAAAGTCAATTTGTCAACTTTGAGGAAAAAGCACCAGAGGAACATCGGTTATACATGGGTAATAATACCTATGATGATGTTCAAGGCATAAGAGATAGTAAAATCTCATCTGCAGATGCCACCATAATAATAAAAGATGTGTTGTATGATCTATCAATGAGAAGAAATCTGATCTTTGTGTCTGTTCTAGATAAAAAAGGGGTTTGAGATTAGATTTAAGTCTGGTTTTGTAATTA
The DNA here is from genome assembly GCA_035584115.1 of Cedrela odorata. Lineage (NCBI taxonomy): Eukaryota > Viridiplantae > Streptophyta > Magnoliopsida > Sapindales > Meliaceae > Cedrela > Cedrela odorata. The sequence goes on from JAXCLQ010000015.1 coordinate 1,129,844, forward strand.
TATGGTCAAATGGTTTTGTACTTCTAAGAGGTAAAAGAATAGATAATATGTACTCAATTGGATCTACAATGAATAAAACTTTATTTTCTAATTATGTCTATGTGTTAAATTTAAATGATGATTTACTTTGGCACTTGAGATTAGGTCACATAAATACAAATAAAATGTTCAGAATGACCAATAAATGAATGCTTCCTCAAGTAAATATGAATAAATTTGACACATGTGAATCATGTGTTAAAGGTAAAATGACGAGAAAACATTTCTCGAATCATTGGAAATCATTAGATTTACTTGAAGTAATACATTCGGATTTATGTGGACCTATGAGAACAAAAACACGTGAGGTATGAAATATTTCATCATTTTTATTGATGATTATTTAAAATATGAATATATGTATTTTCTAAAGCATAAATTGAAAGCTTTAGAAAAATTCAAAAAATATAAAAAGGAAGTAGAAATACAATTGGGTCGCTCGATCAAAACATTAAATAGTAATCAAGGTGAAGAATATGAAGCTTTTGGTGGTTTCTGCAAAGTAAGTGGTATAAGGTATATTTTTACAATGTTCTATAATCCACAATAAAATGGGATAACAGAAAAAAGAAATTGAACTCTATTAGATATGACAAGATCGATGATGTCTTACTCAAAAATGTCTTTACATTTTTTTGGAGAAGTATTATCTATAGCATCATATATATTAAATAGAGTTCACACAAAAACTAAATTATTAACTCCATATGAAATATGGATTTAGATAAAACTAGATTTATCAAAATTAAAGGTTTGGAGATGCAAGACTTATGTTCTTATTCCTAAACCTTTAAGGGATAAAATCAGTGCTAAAATATAGGAATGCAACTTTATTGGTTATGTTGAAAATGGAAGTGGTATATGTTTTATCATCCAAACAATTGACTAAAACATGTTCTTATTCCTAAGTCTTTAAGGGATAAAATCAGTGCTAAAACATGGGAATTCAATTTCATTGGTTATCTTGAAAATAAAAGTGGTATATGTTTTATTATTCAGACAATGATCTTATAGAAAGTAAAGATGTTGTGTTTATGGAAACTATAAACACAGTTATTTCTAAGAATCAACTTAAGCTGCTCAACGAAAATGAAACTTTACCATTTCAATACAACATATCAATGATCCTATTGTAAAATTAAAGGATAATATTGATCCCATAACTTATACACAATCTAACGAAAATGTGCAAGATAGTTGGAGAAAAAGGAAATGAAATCTCCTCAATAGTTGAAAGATCATTATATCTTTACCATTGATGAAGAAAATCAACTAAGTGATGATCCCAAAACTTATAGCGATGCTATGAAAGAGTTTGATTCCAAGGAATGACAATTGGCCATGGAAGATGAATTGAAATCTATTAAAAAAAATAAAATTTGAGAATTAGTTGATTTACCTAAAGAAAGAAAGCTCATTTGTTGTAAATGGGTACTAAAAAAAATTTTAAAGACTGATGGAAGTCTAGACAGATATAAGGCTAAATTAATAACTAAAGACTATACTCAAAATCTGGGATAGACTTTATTAATACTTATTCACCAGTTGCTAAATTCACATCCATTCGAATTATCATGGCAATTGTTACTAAATTGAATTTTGAATTGCATCAATTAGATGTGAAAACGGCATTTTTGAATGATGAATTAAATGAAGACATTTATATGTCACAGCCAGAGAGTTTTCTGGTTAAAGAATATGAAAACAAAGTTTATAAGTTAAAGAAGTCTTTGTATGGACGTAAATAGTAGTCTAAACAATAGTATTTAAAGTTCCATTAAGCAATCCTGGATTTGAGTTACAAAATATATCCATTAGATCATTGTGTTTATAGTTGGCAATGCCAAGATAAAATATCCATACTCTCACTATATGTGGATGATATTTTATTGACCAATAATTGCATAGATATGATTAATAAAATAAACTCATATCTTGGTACGAAGTTCGATATGAAAGACATGGGTGAAGCATATTATGTTATGAGAATTAAAATTACCAGAGATAGAAAGTCAAATATGTTATATCTAAATCAAGAGAATTATCTAGAGAAAATATTTAAACTGTTTAACATGCAAAATTGTAAACAGGTTAGTACACCCACATGCAAATCAACTATTTTGAGTAAAGATTTATGTCCTTAAAATAAAATCAAACTGAAAAAAATGCAAAAGATACCCTATGCACAGGCTATTGGGAGTCTAATGTATGCAATGACTAGTATAAGGCCGAACATATCACATGCATTGGGAGTGATAATTAGATATAAATTAAATCTAAGAAGACAACATTAACAAGTAGTCAAAATAATCATGAGATATCTAAAAGGAACCAAAGGTATAAAACTTTATTTTGGTTTACATGATTTAAAACTCGCGGGATATTGTGATACAAATTTTGTAGGAGATATGGATGATGAAAAATCAACAAGTGGTAATGTGTTTTTATGTGGTGGAACAACAGTTTCTTGGTTAAGTAAGAAATAAGGTTGTGTTGTAAAATCTACCATAGAGGCAGAATATATTTCATGTAATACAGCGGTAAGTACAGCTGTATAGGCTAAGAAATTTGTTGATAATATACAATTAAATTTATCTAAATAACCTATAGATATATTCTGTGATAATAAGTTTGTCATTTATTTGATTAAAAGTGGAGGAATAACTCTAAAGGGAAACACATTGATATTAGTTATCACTATATTCAAGATATAGTGGATAGGGTGAAATTAAAGTATGTAACTATGGTAGCCGATTCTATGACCTAGGAATTATCTCTGGAGAAGTTCAGAGAGCATGTAACTACTATAGGTTTAAGAATCATCTAGACGTATAGTTAACCTATGGAAAGTAAGTATCATTTGTTAAGTATCAGGGATTAATTGTAAATATTGGTCAGAGAAAAGATAGAGAATACTATAACGAGGTTAACGAGGGTTATAATAAATTATCTTTGATATAAAAGTTTGTATGGAAATATCAAGATGAATTTATGTAACACCGAGCGCTTAGTGTGTAAGTTGCCATAAAAACTAAGTACGAACAAAATTTTTCCTTAGTTTTGGTTGTGGCGCTATTTTACTTTTGTAAAATGTGTATACTATAATTTTTGTGGTTTAGTTATAGTATAGTAATGATGATTGGTTGTGTGTATAGGATGTTCAATCATCGGAAGTAAACCTGATCACTTTGATCAAGTGAGAGATTGTTGAACATAATCAATGTGATATGATGACATACAGAGGGGTGTATTGGTTCAACCAAGAGATACAATGCTTCAACTAAAAGGAAACAATTGTGTCTTTTAATAATTGTTCATGGAGAAAAGACACAATTATTTATGGAACAATTGTGTCCAAAATAAAATTATACACCCACTCATAAACTATCATGATTAAGTCTATAAATAGATAAGTAATGACAGTACAAAAAGTATTCAAAAACAAGATTTATATGTTTATATTTTCTAGCGAGATAAAGTAAGCATTTGTGTGTTTAAGTTACAGAAACACGTTCTACTTTCAGGTTTTGGCATTTCTGCGTACCACTAATCTCGCAACAGTGTAATCGAAAATCAACAGTAAGCATTCAATTATATCTCACTGATGTGTCAATGTCTTCTGCAGGTTTTTCTGACATGGAGTTTCTCGCTATCATCCTCATCACTGCATTACTGCTCTGCACTGCCGGATCTGTCAATGCCCACGGCCCGATCTCGGACATGCCAAACCTTGTTACCTTCTGGAACAAAGAAGAATTGTTGGCAGATTGGAAGTTAAGAAAACTTGGTAAGAGAGAATTTTGGGGGAGCAAACTACAAACCTGTCTTGCTATTTGGGTAATTTGATGCAAGTCCCCTGCTGCTTCTGTAGTGATTTCTGCTTCTCCGAAAATCACTTCTTCTACTGCTCTTCCTCCAAGTCCTCCAACTATCCTGGAAAAAAGCTGTTGCTTAGAAATAAAAGCAGGATCTTCACCCGGAATGAACCATATTAGGCCACGAGCTTGGCCTCTAGGAATCAGAGTAACTTTCTGTACTGGGTCATGCCCCGGAGTCAATGTCCTGTAAAAAGCAAATAACACCAAATAAGTAAGTCAAATTGCCATCGAAAATTCGGAAATCACTTCGGCTGTGATGATTTACTTGAGATTGTTCATTATTTAATATACTTACGCGCAAACAGCGTGCCCGATTTCATGGTAAGCCGCCAGAATCTTGCTCTTTCCATCTGTCATCTTGGTTCCTTCCATTCCAGCCACAATTCGATCAATCGAGCCATCAAGTTCTCATGGCGATAACATTGAGAGAAACAACTTTGTCAAGCTTCTTGTTGTTGCTATGCACCTTCAAAATCTGTTCTCTTCCTCTTATATCAGGCAGCCCTACAGTAACCTGCTCAAACAATAATAAAATTTTTCATGAATTTCTAGTTACAGTCTTGGCAGAAAATCTCTGCCCAAAATATTTTGATCTTTAGTTTACTTGTCTGTCAAATCTTCCAGGCCTAAGCAAAGCAGAATCAAGAATTTCTGGCCGATTTGTAGCTGCAATAACAATCACTCCACTTTTTCCAGTAAATCCATCCACTTCAGTAAGCAACTGGTTTAAAGTTTGCTCCCCTTCATCATTTCCTCCACCAATGCCAGTTCCTCTCTGTCTCCCTACAGCATCTATTTCATCAATAAAAAACAAGCACAGCGAATTTGACTTGGCCTTGTTGAACAAATCTCTCACTCTCGAAGCTCCTACACCAACAAACATTTCAATGAACTCTGATCCTGACAGAGAAAAGAATGGAACTCCTGCTTCTCCAGCTATTGCCTTAGCTAACAATATTTTCCCAGTCCCTGGTGGCCATACTAAGAGTACCCTTTTCGGAATTTTTGCACCAACTGCAGCAAACTTCTCTGGGGTCTTCAAGAATTAGACAATCTCCTGAAAATCTTGCGTTGCTTCATCAACTCCAGCAGCATCATCGAATGTCACCCCAGTATTAGGCTCCACCTGAAATTTGGCTTTGCTCCTGCTTAAAGAAATTACAAAAGTATGAATGACACGATAAACCGAGGCATATATGATGTCTGAGAATTTTGATTTTATCATACTTTCCAAGCCCGAATGGCAAGTTTGGGCCCCCTGGATTGTTTGCAGAAGATGATCGTAAAAACAAAGAGCCAATAAGCAACAATGGAAAGCCAAAATTCGCTAAGAAATCTAGTAAAGCAAGTCCCCAGTTCATTTCCATGGGAAGAGCAGCAAAATCAACATTCTTCTCTTTCCTTTTCCTCAGCAACTCTTGTGGCATTCCTCGTAACTGAATCTTAACCCTCTGTATTTTGTCAAGTGTTGGATTATAGATCTCGGCGATTGCAACAGTTCCATTCTCAAACAAGTCTACTTTCCTCACAGCCCCTTCATCCAAGTACTGCAAGAATCTTGAGTATATCATTCTATTTGAAGTGGACTCAATGGGGCTCACAGGTTCAGCTGATTTTGCAGGTTGAACAAGAGAAAACCCTCCTAGAAGCCCCAAAGCAGTGGAAATCAATAGCTTTCTTTTACTGAGTTTGATGTCTGTGGGTGTTTTCTGACATAGGTTTTCTGTATAAGTGCTTTTTGGAATGTGGGTTTCCTTTGAAATTTCCTGAGACTTGCAGATCGGAAGGTGGGAGATGGACAAAGAAACAACAGCAGACATTGTCTTGTTTAATTGAAATTATTTCTGCTTCTGACTTCTGGGTGCGTGTCATTGTTCAATTTGTGTATTCAGCATCTGCTTTGTGGTTAAATTTGCTGTGAGAGGGAAAGGGAAGGCTAGCCTGCTTAAATAGGTGAAACAGATGATGTTTCCAGCACTTCCATTGGGCTTTTCCTGCTTAGTCTAACATCTTGAAGGATCTAGGAAGGCACTTCAAAGCTTATACACATGAATAAGTGCTTCTGCAATCTATATCAGTCCTTGAAAAGTCCAAGTTTATTATGGCATGCAAAATCCAAAAACCATAAGAAGACCTTATCCACTCTCTCCCTCTCATCCATACACTTATAAAAAAAGAGGTGGCACTTAGAAATTTTTACCCTTCTAGGGGCCTAAACAACTTTCTAATTGATGCCACGTTATGGGATTACTCTGTGCTGCGCAATTTAATTGAAACCATCCATTTCCAAAGCCTTTTTGCACACTGATGTTACAGTAATGTGGTAAGTTTTGCACAATCAATGACTTTAAATTCACTTCAAATTTTAATGTACCTACCCTAATGTAGTAGGTTTTGCACAATTTCAAGGGGCAAACACTTGAAATATAAGCATCAAAGATAAAGGGAGAATTAGGAATAGCTT
>JAXCLQ010000015.1:1151002-1166787 GCA_035584115.1 Cedrela odorata
TATATATATATATATATATATTTGTAGATAAGTTAATTATCATTATCAATTTTAGTTTTCCTACAAATCATCTCTTATACATGTACAGAGAGAGAGAGTGTGTGTTGATGAATTTGTTTGATCAAAACTCATATTCAATCCAAAAAAATTATTTTATCTAGTAGAATAATTATTCATCCTATTTATTAATAAATCAATTTTTTACTTATTAATGTGAAATAATTCAATAATCTCTCTCCACTAAATCTCCGGTGGTAGATTGCAGCAGGATATATAATATGAAGTTGTATTATTTTAAGTTTTGTTTGGGATTAAGATATTATTACTTTGAAATTATAACTAATAAATAGATATTAAATATTAATGAGAAATTGGGTGATTTTTACTAAAAGCCTTAATTGACATCTTCTTGTAATATTTTACTCTTCCATTTCTTCTCTTCTCGCACACTACAGTGAAGTACTAGAGATTAACCTATGCATATAGATGCAAGCATATTGCTCAAAAATGAATAAATAAATACGTAATAAGTTGTAAAATTAGTATCCAATGGCCCCGTTTGGTTACGGGGATAAGTCATGGGATTGGACTAAAATAGTCTAATCTCATATTTGGTGCAAAATGAAGGATAGGATAAAAAATATGAAACTTATAGAAATTATACTAGATTCACATACTTTTAAAAAATGATAAAAATTTTTATACAATAAAAACTTTTGGAATAACTTAGGATAGGATAAATATTTGAAATCAAAAAATAATTTATAAATAATATAAATTAATATTTTAAAAATGTATTTAAGAATAGTAATATTATTTTATTTTAAATAATTAATAATTTTATTTATTTTTTTAATAATTTTAAAAATAAAATTATATATATAATCTTATCATATCTTCTTATATGTCAAATATAACATAATATTATATATAATTTTATCTTATCTTATCCTATATACAAAACGGGCTTATAAATATACGAATTCCTTGGTGCTAATGGTGATCTATGTGTATTAGTGAGATATTGATAGTTAGGTTAGGTATGAAGTTAGTAACTGAAGTCCATTTGACTTCTACATGATTATATACTTGTGATGTAAGAACTGATTTCAATCATGACGTATTACCTTACGCTCATGCTTCTTTGAATATATATATATATATATATATATTATTACACATCCGTTCATCTGTGTCTTCAACAGTTGAACTTTCACTTTCATTGTTTCTGGCATGGACAAAACCCAAAGCAAATCTGGTAATTATTATGTTATAATTTTTGACATGTTGGTCCTCGGGGTTGTAAGGTTAGTTGAGGGTTTTAATTAAGCCAGAAAATGTTATATCGAATAGGTTATGGATAGGATCCAAGTAAGCAAACGAGTTATATAAATTGTCAAGTTCTGTAAAAAGTATATTCTAAGTTAAAGTCTTGTCTGTCTTGGAGAGAAAGTGAAATCTCCCAATAATTAATCGTCCATGACCAACAAAAAATTGTATTGTTTACGACAATTAGCACACAAAGTTAAAATTTTCCGCGTTGGCTCTTTCGTGGAGATTTCAAGTATTGATGAGTACTCACTATTGTATATAATACTAATGAAATTGCACCAGTTCTTGCTACTACTGGGAGATTTTAAGTTTTTTTATTTTATATATCGCAGTTGAGTAATAAGCATTTATGGAGATTTTTATCTAAAATCAATGGCTTTCTTGACATCCTGTTGGTTTATCATTGAATCTGTAATAATCCCGGATGGATATGTGAAGTGGTTTTATTTGAGCTTCTATATCCATCCTTTTTTCCTTACTTTTTGCCAGCTTTTTCTCTGGCTTAATTTGCTGAACAGATGGATTCTATTTGTGACTTTTTATCCTGTTAGAATCATCTGTCTTGTTGGTTTGTGCGTTTTCAGGTTTCTCAGAGACTGTGTCGTGTATATATTCTCGTTTAGAAGAGTGACTAGTACTGAAGTTATTACAGAAGTCGCTGAAAAATCTTTGGTTCTGCGAAATTGTAACCAGCAGAAACCATATAGTTTTTCAAGCATTGCACCAGCGACATCCAAGCTAATAGTGTTCGAATTTCAGAATAATAAGCTTGTAGAGGACATTGAATTTGTTGAATTTGATGTTCTTATCGAAGAAGAAGAGATAAATACGAAGGAACCAAGTTCTTCACCGGATAAAGAAGCCGGCATGAATGATTATATATCTTCCAATATTTGTCATTCCATGTCATTGAGAGAAGATGTGGGTGACATAGACGAAGAGCTAGATTCATCATCTTCTGTTTATAGCTCCAATTCACATGCTGCCGATGGCGAAAATCTAAACATGAATATTGAGTACTATCCACCATCAGAAGTACTTTGTATCTCCAGTTCATCACCAGTTGTGGAAAGGGAAGAAATTCATGGAGATGATGAAAAGCAGCAAGAAATATCAGATGCTTTTTACAAGAAGTACTCCGAAAGAATGAGATGGTTCGATTTACTCAATTATGATAGAACATGTGGAATAAGTAAGTATTCATTTCTCTCTCATTATCTAATATTATTAGGGTTTTTATTATATGGTTCAATTGAGTATTTTCATCCCTCTCTGTTACAGACCACCGTAACTTTAAAACGCAAATTTAAAGCAATATGTCATCGTTCTACTGTAAAACAACCTAAACAACAACTATAAACAGTAATCTATTACTTCAAATCGGCATTTATAAATGTAGATGTCCACACCTAAAAGCTTTCATTCTATCATTATATTAATTCTTGGTAACATTTTGCAATTGGTAATTATTTCAGGTGCTGTTCTGAACAAGCAATTGGGAACACCTAGTTCATACGAGAGCAGTGACCAGTCTGTGGAAATGTCAACTACCCCATATATCTTATGGAGCAAACAGACCAAAAAGAGGCTATTAAGAAGTTTAGAGAGTGATTTCGAAATGGTTTATGTGGCTCAGTCATGTTTGTCCTGGGAGGCTCTCCATTATCAACACACAAAAGTCAAGACTCTTGCAGAATCTTCCTCTCAAACTGGTGTATTCTATGGTAATGTATTTGGGGATTTTCAGAAATTCCAAGTACTGTTGGAGAGATTTCTTGAGGATGAAAGATGCGAGGGCAAGAGGATTTGGAATTATGTTAGAAGAAGATTTGCTCTCAACAGTCTTCTACAAGTTCCTCAGATTTCTGGTAATTAATTAAATACAAATTATAAATTGTTGGATTTACCAAAATAATGCATGTGAAAAGAATCTAAGAGAGCTATTATATAATTATTTTTTATAGACGTACTCATTGACTATATAGTTTATAACATCAAGTTGGGATATTCATATGTGTCCTCATCGACCAAGATGTAGAGATATTGGTAGTTAATATTTGGTAACTTGAGATCTTGGCAACCTCCTTATTCAATTATAACTAAAAACAAAAGTCCATATGTATGACCATGTCATCAATGGAAAGCGTGCACTGAATTTCCTCTTCAAGAAAAATACATACAAACCCTTCCGGATAGGTTCAAAAAGAAATATTTTGCAAAGAGTCAACAAATATTACTTTAAATTGTGGGTAGGTTTCAAATTATTATGGCATGTCTCATACATATCATTTTGATTTGATAGTTAATGTTTACAACTCACCTTTCTATTTATAGTCATCGTCTAGTATCCTATTTCGTAAAAGTTAATTAAGCATATAGTTAATTTGCAAATAGACTATGTATATGTTATGTTATTTACAAATTTTAGCTTTACTTTGATGTTTTTTCGATTCTGCCTTAGGGTTTTCGGAGGAGGAAAAGGAAGAAGTAAATGGAGAAGCCATTAGTGTAAAAGATGTGTTGAATGTCATTGAGAAATGCATAGAGGCTTTTGGGATATTTGTAAGAACAGACAACAAGAAGCCAGCTTGGTGGCAACTCATAAATTCCTTGTGGACTTATCCTCCCGTCGAAGACCCTAGAGATTTAGAGCTCCTACGGTATCTCACTAGACAACTCCACAAGGTAAGAGTGATAATGAATTAGAATTCTCAACTGATATTTCATTGATTGTATATTAAACACTTTTTAGATATTAAAAATTAACTCTAATTAGGCTTTTCATTTTGTTTTCCCCTTCATTTTTGCAGAAAGAAATATGGTTGAAAGATTTACAAGGGAAGCAAAGGTGTTTATTTAAGAGAGTTGTAAATCCTGTGGAAGAATCTCAGAGAAAAGAGATTTTATTCACAATGATAGATATGAAGCTAGCATCAAGAGTGATTCAGATGTCCACAGTGTCATCTTCTCAACTCAAATGGTGCCAAGAAATGTTAGACAACATTGAGTTTAAAGAAGGAAAGGTCTTCAGAGCTTCCACTGCTCCATTATTTCCACCTTAATCTTGATTATGATCAGAAAATCAAATCAAATTTCAGGTTAATTTTCTCATTTAGATATCCACAATCTATTGTGTGTTCCATAAAATGTAACTAAATCTTACATGGGTTTATGTAAATTACACATGGAAATCATCTAATGTAACATTATGTATAAATTTTCTTATGAACATCAGCACTAAATAATAACTATGTATACGTGGTCTCTCATTCATTTTATTAATTTACCTAAACACTCCATCCATGTTCTAATTAATCAACCATAGGACCCAATAGCTTTCAGTAATCACATTATTGGATTGCTTTCTACAACCGAAGGAAACTACAAGAAGATGTGAGAAAGTTACTAATACTATAATACAATTATTAAAAGCTCTTTTTGCAAACATGCTTTAATCATTCAACCAATTTGGTAATGCATCACTTTCTGATAGTAAAAAACTCTGTAGTATCCCTTCCTATGAAAAGCTCCTCAAAATCACAATAGCCGCTAACTTTTCTTTCAAGTCAATAGAGATTAGAGATGGTAAAAGAACAGGGAATTTGGTAAACCATTCACCTCAAATCAACAATATATCTTGCCACAATATAAAAATTGAACTTTAGCTATCACTCATCATGAACTCGAGACTTCCATATGCTTGATACGACGTTTTAAATTTATGGAAAATGACCTATGCATAGGAAAATGATAGGTAAAAAAAATTGTCATATAATTGATAATTTGAAGTCATTCAACGGTGCAAGTAATTATTTCGTATATTTTTTTTAAAATTTTTATGTGGCATAATTATGTTTGAATCCAAATCTCTGTAAACCTAACTTCTGTTCCCAAAATTTTGGCAAATTTGAACCTCAAAATCCCCTCTAAGATTCCTCATTCTACTGGATCTTCCACTAAGATTTTTATATTCCTCCTGTTGTTTCTCTATCCATGGTTTATCCTCCATTTGCAGTAATAAAACTCTCTCCATCATGTGTACTATATAATTTGCTAATCATTAATTGCTCACTTCTGTCCTTTCTGTTGAAATTTTGTCAATTGGGTTTCTTCATTTCTTCATCTGGGTCAATTCCAATATTCAGTAAACTCAGTTGTACATCTTGAGCGCATAACCTCGTAAACTCTTTGATCTTCATTGGAGCAATTCGTCAAATCCTCGATGGCCTCCGTTGGGTCTCTTCCTTTTATGGTAGAAACAAAAGCAGAAACATATGGGATTCTTCTCAGCAAAAATCAACATCGACCCAGTTCTTCTTCTGCCGCATGTAGGCCAAAAATGTTGCCTGTTTTTGCTGTTTTCAAGAATTCAACATCTGGGTTTTCTTTGTGCTTTGATAAGAGGGGGCATTTATCGAGTATTAAGCATGTGAAAGCTGCAGGAAAAGGATATAGTGAAGGTGAAAGTGGTAATGAATCAGAGGATTCGCTTCAGGCTACTATTGAAAAGAGCAAAAAGGTTCTTGCTATGCAAAAACAACTATTTCAACCGGTCTTTTCTTTTTCCCCTTTTTTAAAAATCTTGATGGCCCTTTTTGAAGTGATCTATGTTGCTTTTTGTAAGAAAAAAGAAAATTTTATTGTTCTTATAGAGTTAGACGTTTCAGACTTGGTGTTGTGATTATTTGTCTCAATGGTGGTCATATATTGTATTTTGAATGATTAAAGGATATAGGAAATCAATGAAATGAGTGGCTTGACAGTGTCTCAGTTAGTATGTTGGTACTCTTGACCAATTTAATGTCTGGAATTTTCAATGGAAACAGCATTTCTGCAAGCAAATATGACTCTGATTTAGGGGAAAACAATTCCATAAGAATTGAAAAGCTGGTATACACTTGCAAGTAACGTTAAAAAGTGTATACTTGAAGTATTGTGTGATTGCCTCCTTGGCTCGATTACATATATATTATTCTGAAGTAGGCACGGGCATTGTTAGTACAATAGAGTGGTGGTGGAAGTTTGATTATAAGTTGCTTATCATTTTAAACATCATGCTTTGCTTACGTGCGTGCCAAAAAGTCTTAAAACTTGCTTTATTTTGCTACATTCATGACCTATTTATTTCTTTGGTACAGAGTATCGAATTTTATCTTTTGTGAATTATGGTCTCCTGACGTGACTAAATCCTGTTTTGGAGGAATTTCGATGTGGGTGTGATATTTTTATTATTATTATTATTATTATTATTATTATTATTATTATTATTTGTTGTAGATTTCTGAAAGAAGGAAATTGGTCTCATCTGCAAAAAGTGATATTGCTAATTCAGAAGAAGATGAAGTTTCTTATGAACAAAGGGAGAACTCTTTTTCTGATTTGGATCCCGCTTCAGCCAGTGGCAGCAATGTAGTTGAAAACCAAATTGGCAGCATTCCTTCAAGCAGCTATGTCCTCTTAACTGCAGATGCAGTTCCGGAAATCCTGTCTTCAGCTGTCATCAGAGATCCCGATGTAGACGGAAAGGAATCTGAAAGCAGGTTGCCTCCTGAAAAGGCATCCTTCAATATAGATTCCCCCAAACAGTTGAAAGATTCTGAGGAAAAGGCATCCTTCAAAGTAGATTCCCCCAAAAGGTGGAAAGATTCTAAGGAAACGGCATCCTTCAATAAGGATTCCCCCAAAAAGTTGAAAGATTCTAAGGAAAAGGTATCCTTCAATATAAATTCCACCAATCAGTTGAAGGAGTCTAATGAAAAGGCATCCTTCAATATAGATTCAGCCAAACAGTTGAAGGATTCTAATGAAAAGGCATTGTTCAATTTAGATTCCTCCAAACAATTGAAAGATTCTAATGAAAAGGCAACCTTCAATGTAGATTCGCCAAAACAGTTGAAAGATTCTAACCCAAAGGCAGCTTGGTCTGATAAACTGCCATCTTTTCTCTCACATGCCACTGAAATTTCCTGCCCTAGGGATGAACAGCATGAGAAAGATTTGAAGTCTGTAGAATTTACCAGTAAGGCAACTGATGCTAACATTGAAGATGCAAAACCCCCTCCATTGGCTGGAGCAAATGTCATGAACGTTATACTGGTAGCTGCAGAATGTGCTCCATGGTCTAAGACAGGTATATACCCTTGATCTGGCATTGAAAAACCGTTTACATGAAAGATTTTCCTTCCTGATGTGGCCTGTCCAAATTATTTTTCACCATAGTAAAGAATAGAGTAGTAGCATTATGTTAAAGAAATATGGTAGGAGTTTTCTCATTCCATTCAGAAGAAAGGCATTTCATAATTATCTGTACTGTTTATGTCTTGCACGGCTACGTGATAAAATATGGAGGTAAGAAGGATAAATGATCGATACTATTCAGTTGGACAAACTTAAGTTGTTGAGTTATATGTGTATATACACAGTTATGGAATGAATTTCTTTGTTTTATTTAATAAATACTTGTATTATTGTCTATTGAAACTCTCTTTTAGTTTATGAAAAGCAGTTCTGGGATCGCCATCAATAACATTGAATTTCACAATAACCAAATTTTGGTTATCAGAAAATAAAAATATGAATAATTTCCTTGCTCAAGCTGTTGCTTACTTAATGTACTAGTGGCCCAAACTCTTTTTAAGTGTTGATCTCTGGGCTCGGTTTGACTACCGTCTCATGTGTAAAAGTGTACACAGCCATATCAGTGCCTCACATGCTGGATCTCATACACCTCTGTTAATCCGATTTTATCAAGATATTTCTAGCTTTTTGCTAATAGAAAGTTCCAGTGTTTCTTTTTCTTTATTATTTATGAGCTTGACAATGAGTTTGGAGAATACTTTCTGTGTGTCCACATGCAAGCTTGCTTGCTCATTCTGTTGTGTGTTTGTATGTATTATCCTCTTATATGTGATCTAGATCTTGATGTATGGAGAGTTCTCATAGGTGGGCTTGGAGATGTTGCTGGGGCTTTACCAAAGGCTTTGGCTCGGCGTGGACATAGAGTCATGGTAATGTTATTCTTCTTTTAATATGACAAGTGAAAGGGAGCTTTGTCTAAAATTTTCTCTTTTTACATAAAGCAAAAGCAAATGAACTGGAAAATTTTGGAAATTATGCGGCACTTACAGTTAGGTTTCTTCTTCTTTGTCCAGGCAATCAGGATTTAACCCTTTTATGTTGTTCCTTGTACTGTCAATTTAATAGAATCTTGGAATTGTTCTATGTTTTGTCATCGGAATCGGAATGTAGATGTCTTGTCTGTGTAATTTAAATTCTAAGACTTATGAGAACCCATTACCATGTTACTCTTATTTCACCTCCTTTGGTTTTTGGGTTAAAACAAATAAATTGTATTTTATCGGCTTATTTTATTTCTCATTTTCTTTTTGGTTCTCTTATCAGGTCGTGGCACCACTGTATGGCAATTATGCAGAACCTCAAGATACTGGAATCCGGAAAAGGTATAGGGTGGATCGACAGGTATGCAACGGATGCTGCTAACTTTGACTTGTTCACTATTGATTCTTTGGTTGTAATAGGATTATCCCACAGCAACTGTGTATATGTGTTGTGCTTTGCAGGATATGGAAGTAGCATATTTCCAGGCCTATATTGATGGTGTGGATTTTGTTTTCATTGAAAGTCCTATATTTCGCCATATAGAGAATAACATATATGGAGGAGGTCGGGAGGTAAGATATCCTTTATTGCAAGATTTGTCTTGCCTTCTTAAGAGTTGAATATATTCTTGCTGATGAATATATTCTACTGGAAACTATGTTTCTCCTTTTGAAGTCTCATATTGTTTGATGTATTTAGGAGTTTATTTAGATTACCATTTGTAAGCATCCCGAGTCTTACACATCTTTAGTTTTGTGACACAGGATATTTTGAAACGCATGGTATTGTTTTGCAAGGCAGCTGTTGAGGTACAATTCCATAGTATGCCTCATTTGAGAAATTGAAAGAGCGCCCGTTTTCAGTGGAGTCAAACTTGACATGTTTCATTGTGTTAAATTTATTGTGTAGCCTGATGAACATTTTCTATAACATATGTTAAAACACACATGCAGTCAAAATTGATGTATCAAGGCTCACAGACATGTTCTCTAATGGAAACTGCTATTATTTTTATTTGGAATGGGATTAAAAGCTAAACATTATAATTTATTGGTCATAAATTCACCATTAAACATACAATTTGTTTCAGTAACTTGTATGTCCTTTTAATTCTAGCTTCACTATGGGAACCTCGTATAAGGGATTTGAGTGATGCGCCTCATGTGCTGATTCTTCTTTGGTTTTCTAGCACTTAGAAACCATCTTTTACTGTCAACATAATAGGCTTTATAACTTTTATTGTATAAGGTAGAGACCAATATATAAAGTTTTTGTTAGTGACAATGTGATGAAAATATATCCTTCCTCTTTGTATCCGATTAGTGGCTTCCACCATGGAAGTGAGACAAATTCCTGGTCAGATAAAATTACAATGTCATTAACGTCTATGTTGGTATTTGGATATCTGCATGCACTGTGGATAAACTTACGCTTTTCTCTTTTTCTGTACCTCCCACTCCGAGCTATCTTCCTGGTTGAATTTAATCTGTTTGTTGTCTTATAAACTCAAGTGTTGTAAACTAGAGAAGTTCATGATCACCAGGTACCTTGGTATGTTCCATGTGGCGGTGCCTGCTATGGAGATGGAAATTTGGTATTCATTGCAAACGATTGGCACACTGCATTGCTACCTGTGTATCTGAAGGCATACTATCGAGACAATGGTTTAATGATGTACACAAGATCTTTGCTTGTTATTCACAACATAGCTCACCAGGTTTGTTTTTGTTTTCATTTTAATTTGTTTGATATAATTGTCATGTCTATGCTCACAACATCTATATATATCATGTAATCGAAGACAGAAGTTTGAATATCCTCATTTGGCCAAAAATATGTCACAGAGAATGTAAACGTATGGAGTTTTATCCAGCTTATATTTGATTAAATGATGTATCCAGGGTCGTGGACCTGTAACAGATTTCAACTATGCAGATCTGCCAGAACACTACATAGAACTTTTCAAATTGAATGACCCTGTTGGAGGTGAGCACTTCAATATCTTTGCAGCTGGTTTAAAAACAGCAGACCGTGTGGTCACTGTTAGTCATGGATATTCCCGGGAGCTAAAAACTACTGAAGGTGGTTGGGGTCTGCACAATATTATAAATGAAGTTGACTGGAAATTAAACGGCATCGTGAATGGGATTGATACAAAAGAGTGGAGCCCAGAGAATGATGTCCATCTAACTTCAGATGGTTACACTAACTACTCCCTGGACACACTGCATACTGGCAAGCCCCAGTGCAAGGCAGCCTTACAGAAGGAGTTCGATTTGCCTGTCCATGAGGACGTCCCAGTTATAGGTTTCATTGGGAGGCTTGATCACCAAAAAGGTGTTGATCTCATAGCTGAGGCAATTCCATGGATGATGGGTCAGGATGTGCAACTAGTCATGTTGGGTACTGGCAGGCATGATTTGGAAGGGATGCTCAGGCATTTTGAAAACCGGCACCATGACAAAGTCCGGGGTTGGGTAGGGTTTTCTGTGAAGACTGCTCACAGGATAACTGCCGGTGCAGACATTTTGCTAATGCCATCTAGATTTGAGCCTTGCGGACTGAACCAGCTATATGCTATGAACTATGGAACAATTCCAGTTGTTCACGCGGTTGGAGGATTAAGAGATACAGTGCAGCCGTTTGATCCATTGGGCGAGTCAGGGCTTGGGTGGACATTTGATAGCGCCGAAACGCACAAGCTGATTCAAGCATTAGGAAACTGTTTATTGACTTACCACGAGTACAAGAAGAGCTGGGAAGGACTCCAACGACGAGGGATGATGCAAGATCTAAGTTGGGACAATGCCGCGCAGAAGTACGAGGATATCCTTGTCGCTGCCAAGTACCAATGGTGAGTTTTAGATGTTTGATGTCTATAATTTTGACTTTTTTTACTATTTCTGAGTGGGCAGATACAATTAGAGGTCTCTTCATCTGGAAGTGATTCTAACACTAGAGTCTGTCAGTAGCTTTTCATGAATAAAGATGTTAAAAGATTTTCTTTCTTTTGTTCTTCTATCTCTTTAAGCCTAGTTATTCCATTACAAGGATTACAGGGGCCTGCAATGTTCTAATTTCTGGTACTTTTTTTCGTTTATGTGATTAGTGTTAATCAAATATAACAACTTCTTGTTTTGCTTGTGGCAAAATGATGCCAAATCCTGAGGCTGACTAAAAACCATTTCAGTAATATTTAATGAAACAGTATCATAGTATGATATTTCATTATTTGCTGAAATATTACTCTGATTAACCCAAAAACAACTGAGCGCCTCATGTTCTCTACAAGGAACAAGAAACCAGTTGCTTTGGCACCGCAAACACCAACAATGGAGGCTCAAGTACTAAATTATCATCAATTTCTGTACTTGGACGTAGGTTTAAGAAAACTATGAGTAACAATTATTTTTATTGATTTTTATTTGGATCACAGCAGAACATGGATATGAAATACACAAATAAATCAATGAAAATCACACAACCTTAGAAAAGAGAAATTAGAAAAAGGAGGAAAATATACCACTGAACTATTTAAAAATGTGGGGATATGTAAAGATAATACCAAACCCAACACAAATATAGCAAATTTTACAGAATCAAACATATATTTTTCTACTAGATTTCTTACTCCATTGGAGCTTTCATATATAGGAAAGTCTTCTTTCCTGATCAAGTTGCAGATAGGGACGAGTAAATAGCCCCGCAAAGCCCTTCGATAGGCAACGTTCAATGGCACAATGAGATTTGGAGGAACCTAATGGACAATTATGTCTAACTATTTCCATGCAATCGTCACCAGAATTCCCCAGTGGATTGTCTTCCCAGTTTACTAGTCTGTGAGCAACTGGCCTGCTTCTCTTGGAATTCAATATGTGATTCTGATTTGTGAAGTTGGGAAAATGGGTATCCGAGGATTCCATTTCATCTTTTTCAATGTCGGATGACTTCCTCTTCAAACCAGGAAATATTTTCAGTCCTGCAAAAAGACCTCAGAGCTTATACTCTGTTTTGTAAAAGTTTGGAAATTTTGAACAATGGGACTCGGCTAAAACTCTTATGTAGTAATTTTTATACCAGGAAGAGGCTCCTCGTATACACGTGACTTGGACTCTGAATCACCACAGCTACAGAAAAAGTTAGGATTTTCATTAGATCCCGATACTCTGCAAAACAAAAGATGCTTTAGCATATAATCCAACTGAAATGCTATGTAATACAAGCAGAAAACATGATGGTTACTAAGTTAAAGGAAAGGGAAACTCCTCACAAACCACTCGCATCAAGTTTTTGTTTAATTTATCTTCAACAAAGATAATTTAATGAAGATAGCCTTTTTCAAAGAAACCATAGTACAAGATTCTTGATCATGATTATATCAAACACATCAAGGAATGATTACACCAACAGCAACTTTATCTTTGGACATCATTTGTGGACATAATGGATAAAGAATTCGAAACAAATAAATAATAGTAACAGAAAAGGAATATATTGAGAATTCCAAGAAATTAAACCTGTACATATGCTCCACAAAGTCATCTATTAAGACAGGCCAAGCACCTGCAGAAATAATTAATAGAACTAAGCATAACTTCAAAGAGAATGATATGCAGAATTCTAAGCAATATATGTCCTAACACAGCAAATCTAAAATCAAACTGTGAAAATACAAAACCGATCATGTTGAGCATGTAACATGCAGATTTTCTCACCAACTCCTAGTTTTGATCAAAGGTTAATCATGTTCCTTGACCTAAATACCTACAGCTCCACGAGGAATTAATACCTTCAGGATCGTACCCTTCCAAGTTTTCATGAACACACCGGCTGAATGCTAAAACTTGCTGCCAAGTATCCTCGGAGATGTTATGTCGCTGATTTTTCTAAAAGGAATTCCAAAGATTAGATAGCAATATAAGGGAAGCATATATATCCAGAAGTTATATATTTAATGTTGAACTAGTAATGAGCTGACATATATAAGCATAGGCATGCTTCAAAAAGACATACCATATATAAGCATATTTTATTGAAACCTTCAACAAGAAACCCTCTAGTGCAATAAGTATAATAATCTACTCTTTTATTGTACTAAGTTACCTATTGCAATAAATTAGCAAGCATCATTGGATACTTAATCTATGCCAGAGATCCTGAAAATCACAAATCGGAGCTCCTATGTCACATACCCTAAATTCTCAAGATCTCCACCTATATGATTTCCATATGATTTCCATACCAA
This sequence comes from Cedrela odorata, assembly GCA_035584115.1. Classification (NCBI taxonomy): domain Eukaryota; kingdom Viridiplantae; phylum Streptophyta; class Magnoliopsida; order Sapindales; family Meliaceae; genus Cedrela; species Cedrela odorata. Next base: position 1,164,699 of record JAXCLQ010000015.1, read on the forward strand.
ACTGAGAGTGAGATAGAGAAGGAGAGAGATATTAATTCCCATAGAGGTGCATACATCAATCGGAAAATCACAAAAAGAATAAATCATTTATCAATAATTTAAGCTACGTAGTAAAGATCTTATGTCTAATTCAAGAAGCAACTATAGTGAAAATTTGAACAGAATAACACGCTCCAACTCTTTTTACTAGCTATCTACACCAGTGGTGGAAAACAGTAATTATACTTGATATTTATAAAATGATGACATACATCAGGAATTAGTAGCTTAGCGTCAATAATACCTCTACAAAGTCGCACCATTGGTTAAGTAATCGAAACCTCCCAGCTAAAACCAACCTCCAGGCAGTAATGCCTCTGCTTACAGCTGTAAAAGATTTCATTACAAGTTGTATGACAGTATATCATCTATCCCAAAGTTGTTGGCCTATGGGAAAATTGGTAAAATTGCTATCTTAACTCTACATATACGACAAAACTTACTGATATTCTTTTGACCATTTTCACGGCAAATGAAGAAAACAAAATCATAGAAGCGCGAGAATTCAGAAAAGTCAGCCTACAAAAGTAAAAATGTCAAAATTAAAACCACAATATGTCAACCATGGTAATAGAGGACCCAAAAAAAAAAAATAAACCAACAAAAAGAGATGAAATATTACCATCAACTCTAGCTGTGACATGAGCTTGAAAAGTTCATCAAAAACCGAAATCCTGTCAAGGAAACTTATAAAGGATTAACGATGCAAAATGACGCAACAATTGCTAGTATATTACCAGAAAATTAGACATTTGGCAACACAAAATGAAGGAGGATACTAGTCCTATCTGCGCAAATGGCACGTGTAAGTTGCCAAATAGAAAAAATGCAACTAAGGAGGTCAGGACCAGAGCACAGCTTAAAAAAGCAAAGAATCGGACTCGTAAGAAAATCAACGTTCTTTTTTTCTTTTCTTTGTACGAAACAAAGAAAGATGTATTCAAAAAGGAAAAATGGACAGAGATATATACATAGCCGTGGACCAGTTCCATAAAATTGTATTTGTAGTTTATATATGTGTATACCTTATATGTACAGTTGACTCAACCAAATTAAAGAGCTCAGCCAACGCCTCCCTTGAAAACTTGGCTTTTTGGGATTCGTCATCTTGTCTGTAACCTTCTGCACAAACATCTTCATTTTGTGATTTAATGTCTGCAATAGAAGTTTCACGAATCAGCTAAACCACAACTTCTTTATCTTTGATAATTACATATCGATTACTGCCATATCATTTAACGCATAACACCATGTTGCTACTTCTTCAATCTTTAAATTAAATAAACCATATCAGAAATTGCCTTATATTTTCCTTTTTTTCAAAACAGTCAGACAATCAAAAGAGCGGATTTTAGCAAAGATACACAAGCTACTTCCCCTCATACATTCCACTACAAAACTAATATAAAAGAGCAGCAAGGATTCAAACCCAAACCCCTAAAACTCCATACAACTCAATATCAAACCAAAAAACATATAACTCTCAAATCCCATTCATAACATACAATAAATGCCGTCATAAAAACACCTTATCAACACTAAACTTGAGCAGTCAGTGTGAACAACCCAAAAGAGCGAAACCCTAAATCCAGCTAAAAGACAAACCAAGATCAAATCTTTCACACATAAAACACACACACACACACACCCCATAAATACCCCAAAACATATATATTTATATATATATATATATATATTTAAAAAAAAAAAAACCTTTACACGAATTCATCAACTTCACATAACAAGAAACAACATGCAGAAATCACACCAAGAAAACGAGACTCCTAAGACCTGTAAATCCAAGATTCATAAACGAAAAGTGAATGAAAATTTATAATTTACCACAGTATCGTCTGTAAATGTCGAAAATGTTAAGCCGACTAGAGACGACGGCAGGCGAATCCATGTGTTTGGAGTTATCGGAGCTCCGACCAGTTACAATTTAGTTTGTTTAACTCCTTCCTCCGAATGTGTTAATTCTACGCAATTCAGCTCCAGATTTTGTACTCAACAGAATGCCGAGAGAGAGAGAGAGAGAGAGAGAGAGAGA
>JAXCLQ010000015.1:1170732-1193637 GCA_035584115.1 Cedrela odorata
AAGAGATTGTTATAGATTGAATTCATAGATATCTTGATATACTGACAGATAGTCAGGAATCAATATTCACTTATAATTCTTTCTCCCGAGGGATCAGATCAATTCCATTTGTTTTTCGACAGATAAGAGAGACTGATTTGTTTGTATACAGTAATCCATAGATTGACAGAGGAAATAGAGAATGTTCATTACATTTGTAAAATTTCAACCAACATTCTATAGAGTTATATAATATTTGGCATTTTGCGTTGACTTGTTGCTTTCACTCTCTTTCCAGACTCGCCAATCAATGGTTACATAAATGAGACTTTTCTACCAGTGTGTCCTATATGTGGAATTAAAAAAACTAACTGATAGAATTTCAATGGCCACTCATTCCAATGACATTTATATTTCCCCCAAATTGGGGTAGAAAATTTGAGTCAATGGTATATAGTTGAGCAATTTTTCCAATACTATTTTATTCCAGGAAAGATGGTATATTTCACAATCAGTCAAGTCTTTTTATGAAAATTAAAGTATATCCAACCCCAAAATCGTTTCTTTTGTATGAAACAAATAAGTGGTATTGCAAAGTATGAAATATACAGCGTCATCCAATTGTGTTTTCCTGCTCAATACTCCAAAATGACCCTCAATCTCTTTACAGCTCTCGTACAAAGAGGGGTGACTATAATTTTTATTTAGAATCAAGTTCTTGAGCTGCTGACGTTTTCATCTTTCAAAATACAAATTATATTACAATTCAGTATAAATTTATTTGTTCAAGCAACAGGTTTTACACCTTCTGATTACACACCTCAGAAGATTATAGACATCATTTTAGAGCTAACCAAACATTATCCAGAGGTCGAGGGCAAGAAGCAAACGAACAGAAGAGAAACTTATGCTTACATGCAGTATGAAATTATTGGATTAAGAGACTCTGTTCAATTAATATACATCAATGATTCATCTCAAAATTTTACAAGCCTAGACGATCAGCTTAATTAAATTAAGATCCTTGTTGGTTTTCATATGCAAGTAATGTGAATTTCACATCGAAAGAAAATAAAAATTATGAACGATTTATGTACAAGAGTTGACCTATGTGACCTATTGATTTAACTTTTGGATTAATTTACTGTTTCTTTGACGAATTCTGAAACCAAAATTGTTGAAATTCCAATCACTTACATGTTATTTAAAGATGTGGCCGGCCGATTATTTCAATTGATCAGAGTGGCAGCCTAAAAGTTAACCCACGTATGAAGTAGCAATTTCATCATTTGTCAGGATCAGTTCAGTATTGTATTGAATTATGAATAAATAAAAGAAAAATTATTTATGAACGCATAAAATTAGTTAACGTTTATTAATTGCTGACAATATAAATACTACGAATTGTACGAAGTATAAACTTAGGTGCAAGTGGTGATCTATGTGTGTACATGAGACATTCATAGTTAATTAGGTTGGGCATAAAATTAGTAACTAAAGTTCATTGACTTGTACATGATTTTATACTTGTAATGTAAGAACTGATTTCAGTCATGACGTATTGTATTACCCTAAGCTCATGCTTCTTCTTTTTTTATTCTTTTATTTTCATTATTACACATTCGTTCATCCGTGTCTTCAACAGTTGAGCGTTCACTTTCATTGTTTCGGGCATGGATAAAACCAAAACAAAACTGGTAATTATAATGTGATTTTATGACATGTTGGTCCTTCGGGATTTAGGACAACAAAGTTGACAATATTTGTTATTTGCGAAGACAGTTAAGCAAGAAAATGTTAGAAATTGTCAAATTGAATAATCGTCTAGGTTATGGATAAGATCTAAGTAAGCAAACAAGTTGTGTAATGTTAGTCAAGCTCTGCACAAAGTATATTCTATGTTTAGTCTTGTCTGTCTGGAAAAGAAAGTTAAAAGCTTTGAATAATTAATCGTCTATGATCCACAAACAATAAATTTTCCAAGTTGGGCTCTTTCGTGGACATTTCAAGTGTTGACGAGTAATCTAGTTTATATGCAATACTAATGAAATTGCTCCAGTTCTTGCTACTACTGGGAAATAATATCTTTGTCCTTTTATTTTACATATTCCAGATGAGTGGTTAGCAGTTACGGAGAATTTTGTCTGAAACCAATGGCCTTATTGACATCTTGTTGGTTTATTATTGAATCTGTGATAATCCCAGATGGATTTGTGAAGTGGTTTTATTTGAGCTTCTATATCCATCCTTTTTTTCTTATTTTTTGCCAGTTTTTTCTCTGGCTTAAATTGCTGAACAGATGGATTCTAATTGTAACTTTTTATCCTGTTAGAATCATCTGTTATCTGGGTTTGTTTGTTTTCAGGTTTTTCGGAGATTGTGTCATGTATATTTTCTCATCTAGTGGAGTGGCTAGTGCTGAAATTATTACAGAAGAGGCTGAGAAATCTTTGGTTCTGCGAAGTTGTAATCAGCAGAATGAAGTTGGTAATTCGTACAGTTTTTCAAGTATTGGTCCAGCACCATGCAAGCTAATAGTGTTTGAATTTCAGAAAAATGAGCTTGTAGAGGAGATTGAATTTGGTGTTCTTAGCCAAGAAGAAGAGATCAATATGGAAGAACCAAGCTCTTCTCCGGATAGAGAAGCGGGCACGAATGAGTATATATCTTCCAATATTTGTCATTCCAAGCCATTGACAGAAGATGTGGATGATCTAGACGAAGAATTAGATTCATCATCTTCTGTTTGTGGCACCAATTCGCCAGTAGCCGATGACGAAAATGAAGACATGAATATAGAGTACTATCCACCATCAGAAACACGTTGTATCTCCAGTGCATCAACAATTGTGGAAAGGGAAGAAAATCGTGGAGATCATCAGCATCAACAAATAATATCAGATGCTTTTTACAAGAAGTACACTGAAAGAATGAGATGGTTCGATTTGCTCAATTATGAGAGAACATGTGGAATAAGTAAGTATTCATTTCTCTCACTTTGTCTCATATTATTAGAATTTTTATTATATGGTTTAATTAAGTATTTCTATACGCTAGATCATACTATATTACATTACATGAATCAATTTTAATAGCTCAAAAAAAAACTTGGAGCAGTTGGAACTTGGATCTGATTACAACTAAAAGTCAAAAAGCATATCATAAAGTGAAAAGTCATCTCCTCTTCTGCAGCAATAAATCATTACTTTACTATAAAACATCTCTAAACAACAATTATAAACAGTAATGTATTACTTCAAATTCGCATTTTATAAACTGTAGAAGTTCACATCTCAAATGTCCATTCCAATTTTCTTATATTAATTCTTGCTAACATTTCAACTTGGTAATTATATCAGGTGCTGTTCTGAACAAGCAATTGGGAACATCTAGTTCATATGAGACCAATGAGCCTGTCGAAATGTCAACTACCCCATATAACTCATGGAGCAAACAGACTGAAAAGAGGTTATTAAGAAGCCTAGAGAGTGATTTCGAATTGGTTTATGTGGCTCAGTCATGTTTGTCCTGGGAGGCTCTCCATTATCAATACACAAAGGTCAAGACACTTGCAGAGTCTGCCTCTCAAAATGTTGTATTCTATGGCAATGTCGCAGGTGAATTTCAGAAATTTCAAGTGCCGTTAGAGAGATTTCTTGAGGATGAAAGGTGTGAAGGCAAGAGGGTTTCCAATTATGTTAGAGGAAGATTTTCTTTCAACGGTCTTCTCCAAGTTCCTCAGATTTCTGGTAATTAATTAAAGATTATTTTTTAAATTTTTGGATTTATCAAAATTAATGCATGTGAAAAGAATCTATGAGAGCTATTATATAATTATTTTTCATAGACTTCCTCATTGACTATATCTTATAAAATGTCAAGTTGGGATATTGATGTATACTCATCGACCAAGATGTAGAGATATTGTTAGTCAATATTTGAGTAACTTGTGATCTTGGCAACCTCCTTATTCATTTATAATTAAAAACACAAGTCCATATGTATGACCATGTCATCATATGGAAAGCCTGCACTGTTTTTCCTCTTCAAGTATGTTTGAGATTGTTGTATTTTTCCTAGCATCGTAACTAAAATGTTCAATAAATACCTACTTTCTTTTAATATTTATAATTCATCCTCTCACTTATATTTGACATGGGATATATTATTTCACATCACCTATAAAATAAAAGTTAGCTCAACTTGAGATATACTTGAAATAAACTCGAGCAGATTATTAATTTTCCAAATAGACTGTGCATATGTTATGTTATTTTTAAAGTTTTGCTTTAGTTTGATGTTATTTTGCTCTTGCCATGCCATCAGGTCTTTCGGAGGAAAAGGAAGAAGTAAAAGGAGAAGTCATTAGTGTAAAAGAAGTGTTGAAAGCCATTGAGAAATGCATAGAGGCTTTTGGGATATTTGTGAGAACAGACAACAAGAAGCCAGCTGGGTGGAAACTGGTACATTCCTTATGGACCTATCCTCCTGTCGAAGACCCAAGAGATATAGAGCTCCTACGTTATCTCACTAGACAACTCCAGAAGGTAAGAGTGTTAATAAATTTTCAAAAATCTTATTAGTTACTTCAATTTTATTTTATTTTTTATTTTCTTCATTTTTGCAGAAAGAAATATGGTTGAAAGATTTACAAGGAAAGCAAAGGCGCTGGTTTAAGAGAGTTGTAAATCCTGTGGAAGAATCTCAGAGAAAAGAGATTTTATTCACAATGATAGATATGAAGCTAGTATCAAGAGTGATTCAGATGTCTACAGTCTCATCTTCTCAACTCAAATGGTGCCAAGAAAAGTTAGACAACATTGAGTTTAAGGAAGGAAAGGTCTTCAGAGCTTCCACTGCTCCATTATTTCCACCTTAATCTTGATTATGACCTGAAAATAAAATCAAATTTCAGGTTAATTTTCTCATTTAGCTGTGCATAATCCAGTGTGAGTTTCGTAAAATGTAGCTCAATCCAACATGGGTTTATGTAAATTATAAACGGAATTCATGTAATATACTTTTGGGTGTACATGTACATTAAGCAGAATTACATAATTTACCTAGCATTTCTGATATATATATATATATATATATATGTATGTACATAACCTTTCTTCAATCTGAATATTCATTTACCAAAACAGTCCATCCATGTGTTGATTTTCATCAATCAAAGGAAACTTTTCCATTTCCTTTTGCAAATTAATCAATCAAAGGACCTAATAGCTTTAAGCAATCACATTCTTGGATTGCTTTCTGCAACCTATAGAAACCACAAAAAGATATGAGAAAGTTACCAATATTATAATACAATGTAAAAAGCTCTTTTTGCAAACATGTTTTAATCATGAAACCAATTTGGTATGCATCGCTTTCTGTTAATAAAAAACCTTGTCATATCCTTACCTATAAAAAGCTCCCCAAAATCACAAAAGCCACTAACTTTTCATTCAATTCAATAGAGATAACAAAAGAAAATGGAACTTGGTAGACCATTCACCACAAACCAACAATATATCTTGACACAATATAAAAATTGAACTTGCCATCACTCATCACAAACTCAAGAGACTGCCACATGTATGACACCACGTTTTAAATGTATGGAGAATGTCCTATGCATAGGAAAGTGATAGGTTAAATATTTTCATATAATTTGATGATTTGTAGGCTCAAGATATGGTGTATGCAACTATAGCATACATTTTTATAGCTTTTATGTTGCATTTACAATTCTGTCGTTATAATTTTTTTTTAATTTTTAATTATAATTCTCAATTTCTTGTTACATGATTCAACTTTTTCTAATAGAAATCATCTTATGGTTTGTGGTGGCTCAAGGCCTTGTTTGAACCAGGACCAGCGGGCCCAAGTTTTAAGACAGCCACAAGATCTTGAAGCTGGACTACAACTACAAGTTCGGAAGAATTAGTTACATACATGTGACATGATCATGTAGGACAGAGAATCCTATTTCTCATTGAACTGGACCCACTTCGACAAACTTCCAAAGAGATTTTTCAGTTCCCTTCTGTTGTTTCTCTGTTCATGGTTTATCCTCCCTTTGCAGTAATAAAACTCTCCCCTTCGTGTCTACTTTATAATTTGCTAATTATTCATTACTCACTTGTCTCCTACCGTTGAAATTTCCTCAATTGAGTTTCTTAATTTCTGCATTTCCTCATCTGGGTCAATGCCAATTTTCAGTAAACTCAGTTGTATATCTTGAGCGGATAAGCTCGTGAACTCTTTGATCTTCATTGGGTAATTCGTCAAACGCTCGATGGCCTCTATTGGATCTCTTCCTTTTATGGTAAAAACGAAAGCAGATACATATGGGGTTCTTCTCAGTAAAAATCAACATCGATCAGGTTCTTCTTCTGTAGCATTTAGGCCAAAAACGTCACCATTTTTTGCTGTTTTCAAGAATTCAACATCTGGGTTTCCTTTGTGCTCTGATAAGAGGGGGCATTTATCGAGTATTAAGCATGTGAAAGCGGCAGGAAAAGGATATAGTGAAGTTGAAAGTGGTAATGAATCTGAGGATTCGCTTCAGGCTACTATTGAAAAGAGCAAGAAGGTTCTTGCTATGCAAAGACAACTACTTCAACAGGTCTTTTATTTTTCCCTTTTTTAAAAAATCCTGATGGGCGTTTTATCAAGTGGTCTATGTTGCTTTTTGTAGTAGATCTGTTCATTTGTTTTTAAAGAAAAAAAGAAAAATCTTTGTTTTTATTATAGAGTTAGACGCTTCAGTCTTGATGTTGTGGTTGTTTGTCTCAATGGTGGACATTATTGTATTTTGAACGATTAAATGATATAGGAAATCAATGAAATGAGTGGCTTGACAGTGTCTCAGTTAGAACCTCTGTACTCTTGACCAATTTAATAACTGGAGTCTTCAATGGAAACGCCGTTTCTGCAAGCTAATATGATCCTGATTGAGGGGGAAACAATTCCATTGAAAAGCTGGTATACACTTGCAAGTAACGTTATAAAGTGTACACTTGAAGTATTGTGTGATTGCCTCCTTGGCTCTATCACAGATATATTATTCTGAAGTAGGAAACATCTGTAAGCACGGGCATTATACAATAGAGTGTGGTGGAAGCTTGATTATAAGTTGCTTAAATTTCATACTCACATGCATGCCAAAAAGTTTGAAACTTTTTTTATTTTTCTATATTCATGACCTAGTTATTTGTTCGCTACAAAGTATCAAATTTTATCTTTTGTGAATTATGGTCTCCTGACATGACTAAATTCTGTTTTGCAAGAATTTCGATTTGGGTGTGATGTTTTAATTTTTCTTTTTTTTTCTTTTATCCTTTGTTCTAGATTTCTGAAAGAAGGAAATTGGTTTCATCTATAAAAAGTAGTATTGCTAATTCAGAAGAAGATGAAGTTTCTAATGAACAAAGGGAGGACTCTTTTTCCAATTTGGATCCCACTTCAACCAGTGGCAGCAATGTAGTTGAAAACCAAATTGGCAGCATTCCTTCAAGCGGCTATGTCCCCTCAACTGCAGATGCAGTACCGGCAATCCTGTCTTCAGCTGTTATCAGAGATTCTGATGTAAGCGTAAAGGAATCTGAAAACAGGTTACCTCCTGAAAAGGTATCCTTCAATATAGATTACTCCAAACAGTTGAAAGATTCTAAGGAAAAGGCATCCTTCAATAAAGATCCCCAAAAAAAGTTGAAAGATTCCAAGGAAAAGGCTTCCTTCAATATAAATTCCTCTAAACAGTTTGAGTCTAATGAAAAGGCATCTTTCAATATAGATTCCTCCAAACAGTTGAAAGATTCTAATGAAAAGGCATCCTTCAATGTAGATTCCCCCAAACAGTTGGAAGATTCTAACTCAAAGGCAGCTTGGTCTGATAAACTGCCGTCTTTTCTCTCACGTGCCACTGAAATTTCCAGCCCAAAGGATGAACAGTATGAGAAAGATTTGAAGACTGAAGAATTTATCAGTAAGGTATCTGATGCTAACGTTGAAGATGCAAAACCCCCTCCATTGGCTGGAGCAAATGTCATGAACGTTATATTGGTAGCTGCAGAATGTGCTCCATGGTCTAAGACAGGTATATACCCTTGATCTGGCATTGAAAAACTGTTTACATGAAAGATTTTCCTTCCTGATATGGCTTGTCCAAATTTTTTTTTTTTTCACTAAAGAAAAGAATAGAGAGTAGTAGAATTATATTAAACAAAGATGGTAGGAGTTTTCTCATTCCATTCAGTAGAAAGGTATCTCATAATTATCTATACTGTTTATGTCTTGCACTGCCACATGATAAAATGTGGTGGTAGAAGGATAAATGATCAATGCTACTCTGATAAACAAACTTAAGTTGTCAAGTTATATGTGTGTATACACAGTTATAGAATAAATTTCTTTGTTTTATTTAATAAATACTTGTATTATTCTCTATTGAAACTCTCTTTTAGTTTCGAAAAGAAGTTCTGGGATCTCTGTAAATAACATTGAATTTCACCGTAACCAAATTTTAGTTATCAGAAAATTAAAATATGAATAATTTCTTAATTCCTGCAGTTGCTTACTTACTGTACTAGTGGCCCGACCTCTTTATAAGTGTTGATCTCTGGGCTGCGTTTGACTACCACCTCATGTGTAAAAGTGTACATTACCATATCAGTGCCTCACATTCTGGATCTCGTACACTCTATAGAAAGTTCCAGTGTTTCTTTTTCCTTATTGTTTATGAGCTTGACAATGAGTTTGGAGAATACTTTGTGTGTGTCCGCATGCAAGCTTGCTTGCTCATTCCATATGTGTGTGTCTGTATTATCCTTTTATATGTGATCTAGAGATTGATGTATGGAGAGTTTTCATAGGTGGGCTTGGAGATGTTGCCGGGGCTTTACCAAAGGCTTTGGCTCGGCGTGGACATAGAGTCATGGTAATGTAATTCTTCTTTTAATATGATAAGTGAAAGGGAGCTTTTTCTGTAATTTTTCCTTTTTTGCATAAAGCAAATAAGCTGGAAAATTTTGGAAATTATGCTGCAGTTACAGTTAGGTTTTCTTCTTCTTAGTCCAGGCAATCTGCATGTAAACTTTTATGTTATTCCTTGTGCTGTCAATTTAATAGCATCTCGGAATTGTTCTATGTTTTGTCATCAGAATGGGAATATAGATGTCTTGTCTGTGTAATTTACATTTCTAAGACTGATGAGAACCCATGACCATCTTACTCTTATTTCACCTCCTTTGGTTTCTGGATTAAGAACAAATAAATTGTATTTCTCGGCTTTTTTATTTGTGATTTTCTTTTTGGTTCTCTCCTTAGGTTGTGGCACCACGGTATGGCAATTATGCAGAACCTCTAGATACTGGAATTCGAAAAAGGTATAGGGTGGATCGCCAGGTATGCTACCGATGCAGCTAACTTTGATTTGTTCACTATCTGATTATTCGGTCATAATAGGATTATCCCACTGCAATTGTGTAAATGTGTTGTGCTTTGCAGGATATGGAAGTAGCATATTTCCAGGCCTATATTGATGGTGTGGATTTTGTTTTCATTGACAGTCCTAAGTTTCTCCATGTAGGGAAAAACATATATGGAGGAGGTCGGGAGGTAAGATATCCTTTCTTGCAAGATTTGTCTGGCCTTCTCAAGAGTTGAATATATTCTTACTGATGAATATTTTCTCCTAGAAACTATATTTCTCCTTTTGAAGTCTCAAATTGTGTGATGCAATTAGGTGTTTATTTAGATTACCATTTGTAAGCATCTCGAGTCTTACACATCTTTAGTTTTGTGGTGCAGGATATTTTGAAACGCATGGTATTGTTTTGCAAGGCAGCTGTTGAGGTACAATTCCATAGTATGCCTTATTTGAGAAATTGAAAGAGCGCCTGTTTTGAGTGGAGTCAAACTTGACATGTTCCATTTTGTTAAATATATTGCATATCCTGATGAACATTTTCTATAACATATGTTAAATCGGACATGCAGTCAACCGAAATATCAAGGCTGACAGATATGTTCTCTAATGGAAGCTGATATTATTTTTAGTTGGAATGGGATTAAAGGCCAAACATTATAATTGATTGGTCATAAATTCACCATTACAATTTGTTTCAGTAGCTTGTATGTGCTTTTAATTCTAGTTTCACTTTGGAAACCTCCTATAAGGGGATCTGAGTGATGCGCTTCATATGTACTGATTCTTAGGTATTCTAACACTTAGAAATCATCCTTCACTGTCAACATAACAGGATTTTTAACTTTTATTGTATAAGGTAGAGACCAATATTCAAAGTTCTTGTTAGAGACAATGTGATGAAACTATGTTCTTGTTAGAAACAATGTGATGAAACTAAGTCCTACCTCTTTGTATTCAATTTGTGGCTTGCACCATGAAAGTGAGACAAATTCCCAGTCAGATAAAATTACTGTCGGTAAGGTCTCTGTTGGTATTTGGATATCTGCGTGCACTATGGATAAGCCTACGGTCTCTGTTTGTTGTCCAATGAGCTCAAGTAGTGTAAACTATAGAAGTTCATGATCACCAGGTACCTTGGCACGTTCCTTGTGGCGGTGTCTGCTATGGAGATGGAAATTTGGTTTTCATTGCAAATGATTGGCACACTGCATTGCTACCTGTGTATCTGAAGGCATACTATCGGGACAATGGTTTAATGATGTACACAAGATCTTTGCTTGTTATTCACAACATAGCACACCAGGTTTTTTTCTCTTTCTGTTTTAATATGTTTGATATAATTGTCATGTCTATGCTCACAACATCTGTCAATGAATATCTAGTAATCTAAGTAAGAAGTTTGAATATTTTCATTTGGCCAAAAATATATCACAGAGAATGTAAATGCATGGAGTTTTCACTAGCTTATATTGCTTAAATGATGTATCCAGGGTCGGGGACCTGTAACAGATTTTGTCTACACGGATCTGCCTGAACATTACATAGATCTTTTCAAATTGTATGACCCTGTTGGAGGTGAGCACTTCAATATCTTTGCAGCTGGTTTAAAAACGGCAGACCGTGTGGTCACTGTTAGTCATGGATATTCCTGGGAGCTAAAAACTGTTGAAGGTGGTTGGGGTCTGCACAATATTATAAATGAAGTTCACTGGAAATTAAATGGCATCGTGAATGGGATTGATACAAAAGAGTGGAGCCCACAGCATGATGTCCATCTAACTTCAGATGGTTACACTAACTACTCCTTGGTTACACTGCATACTGGCAAGCCCCAGTGCAAGGCAGCCTTACAGAAGGAGCTTGGTTTGCCTGTCCGCGAGGACGTCCCAGTGATAGGTTTCATTGGGAGACTTGATCATCAAAAAGGTGTTGATCTCATAGCCGAGGCAATTCCATGGATGATGGGTCAGGATGTGCAACTAGTCATGTTGGGCACTGGCAGACATGATTTGGAAGAGATGCTCAGGCATTTTGAGAACCAGCACAGTGACAAAGTCCGGGGTTGGGTAGGGTTTTCTGTGAAGACTGCTCACAGGTTAACTGCCGGTGCTGACATTTTGCTCATGCCATCTAGATTTGAGCCTTGTGGACTGAACCAGCTGTACGCTATGAACTATGGGACAGTTCCAGTTGTTCATGCTGTTGGAGGATTAAGAGACACAGTGCAGCCGTTTGATCCATTCAGCGAGTCAGGGCTTGGATGGACATTTGATAGCGCCGAGGCACACAAACTGATACATGCATTAGGAAACTGTTTATTGACTTACCGTGAGTACAAGAAGAGTTGGGAAGGTCTCCAAAGACGAGGAATGATGCAAGACTTAAGTTGGGACAACGCTGCGCAAAAGTACGAGGAGATCCTTGTCGCTGCCAAGTACCAGTGGTGAGTTTTAGGTGTTTGATGCCTACAATTTTTTCTGACTAGGCAGATGCAATTATTGGTCACTTCATCTTGAAGTAATTCCAACACTAGAGTCTGTCAGCAGTTTTTCATGTATAAAGATGTTAAAGATTTTCTCTTTCTTTTCGCTCTTTAAGCCTAGATATTCCATTGCAAGGATTTCAGGGGCATGCAATGTTCTAATTTCTGGCACTTCTTTTGTGATTAGTGTTAATCAAATATAACAATTTGTTGTTTTGGTTGTGGCAAAATGATGACAAATCCTGAGGCTGACTTAAAACCATTTCAATAATATTTAATGAAACAGTATCATAGTATGACATTTTATTATTTGCTGAAATTTTACTCTAATTAACCGAAAAACAACTGAATGCCCCATGTTCTCTACTACAGGGAACAATGAACCAATTGCTTTGGCACAGCAAAGACCAACAATGGAGCCTCAAGTACTAAATTATGATCAATTCCTGTACTTACAATACGTTTAAGAAAACTATGGGTAACAACTATTTTTATTGATTTTATGGATCACAACAGAACATGGATATGAAATACACAAATAAATCAATGAAAACATTGCAACTTTAGAAAAAGGAGGAAAATATCCCACTGAACTATTTAAAAATGTGGGGATATGTAAAGATAATACCAAACCCAACACAAATATAGCAAATTTTATGGAATCAAACAGATTTTTCTACTAGATTTCTTACTCCATTGGAGCTTTTATATATAGGAAAGTCTTCTTTCCCGATCAAGTTGCAGATAGGGACGAGTGAATAGCCCCGCAAAGCCCTTTGATAGGCAACGTTCAATGGCGCAATGAGATTTGGACGAACCTAATGGACAATTATGTCTAACTATTTCCATGCAATCATCACCAGAATTCCCCGGTGGATTGTCTTCCCAGTTTATTTGTCTGTGAGCAACTGGTCTGCTTCTCTTGGAATTCAATATGTGATTCTGATCTGTGAAGTTGGGGAAATGGATATCCGAGGATTCCATTTCATCTTTTTCAATTTTGGATGACTTCCTCTTCAAACCAGGAAATATTTTCAGTCCTGCAAAAAGATATCAGAGCTTATACTCTGTTGTGCAAAAGTTTGGAAATTTTGAACAATGGGACTCGGCTAAAACTCTTATGTGGTAATCTATGTATACCAGGAAGAGGTTCCTCATTTACACATGACTGGGACTCTGAATCACCGCAGCTACAGAAGAAGTTAGGATTTTCATTAGATCCCGATACTCTGCAAGACAAAGGATGCTTCAGCATATAATCTGACAGAAATGCTATGTAATACAAGCAGAAAACAAAAACGATAACTAAGTTACAGGAAAAGGAAACTCCTCGCAAACCACTCACATCAAGTTTCTCTTTAATTTATCTTCAACAACGATAATTTAATGACAATAGCCTTTCTCAAAGCAGCCATTTTACAAGATTCTTGATCATGATTATATCAAACTCACCAAGGTATGTTATAGCAACGGCAACTATATCTTTGGATATCATTGGTGGACATAACGGATAAAGAATTTGAAACAAACAAACACTAGTAATAGAAAAGGAAAATATTCAGAATTCCAAGAAACTAAACCTGTACATATGCTCCACAAAGTCATCTATTAGGACAGGCCAAGCACCTGCAGAAATAATTAATAGAATTAAGCATAACTTCAAAGAGAATGATATGCCGAATTCTAAGCCATATATATCCTAACACAGCAAATCTAAAATGAAAATGTGAAAATACAAGACCAATCATGTTGTCGACGTAAAATATAAATTTTCTCACCAACTCCTAGTTTTGATAAAATACATGAAACTGATTCTGAAAAATGTCTAAGGTTAATCATGTTCCTTGACCAAAATAACTACAGCTCCAGAAGGAATTAATACCTTCAGGATCATACCCTTCCAAAGTTTCATGTACACACCGGCTGAATGCTAAAACTTGCTGCCAAGTATCCTCGGAGATGTTATGTCGCTGATTTTTCTAAAAGAAATTCCAAAGATTAGATGGCAATATAATGAAAGCATATATATCCAGAAGTTATACATTAAATGTTAAACAAGTAATGAGCTGACATATATAAGCATAGGCATGCTACAAAAACATACCATATATAAGCATATTTATTGAACCATCCACAAGAAACCCTCAAGTGCAATAAATAAACAATCCCCACAACTATGAGCAATCTTATATATATAAAAACACCAAGCAAGTTGCTCTCTACGACAAAATTAGACGATAAATTAAGTTATATGTGAAGAAGTAACCCACTCTTTCATCGTAGTAAGTTATCTATTGCTATAAATTAGAGGGAGTCATTTGATACTTAATCTATGCCAGAGATCTTGAAAATCACTTCTTGGTGCTCCTATGTCAGATACCCTAAATTTTCAAGATCTCCACTGATAGATCCTATATGATTTTCATACCAAATAGAGAGTGAGCTAGAGAAGGAGAGAGAGATTAATTCCCATATAGATGCTTACATGAACCGAAAATCACAAAAAGATTAAAAAAAAAATCAAGAATTTAAGCTACGTAGCATAGATCTTATGTCTATAAATTTTGGAATGAAATTTCGAACAGAATAACATACTCTAACTCTTTTTTGTAGCTATCTACACCAGTGGTGTAAACCAGTAATTATACTTGATATTTATAAAATGATGCATACATTAGACATTAGTAGCTTAGCATCAATCATACCTCAACAAAGTTGCACCATTGATTAAGTAATCGAAACCTCCCAGCTAAAACCAACCTCCAGGCAATAATGGCTCCGCTTACAGCTGTAAATCATTTCAATAGAAAGAAAGGACCGACAAGGTCCAAAAGACTTCATTACAAGTTGTGTGACAGTATATCATCTATCCTAAATTGTTGTTCTATGGGCAAATAGGTAAAATCACTTCCTTAACTCTACATATACGACAAAACTTACTGATATTCTTTTGACCATTTTCACGGCACAAGAAGAAAACAAAATCATAGAACCGCGAGAACTCAGAAAAGTCAGCCTGCAAAAGTAGAAATGTCAAAGTTCAAACCACAATATGTCAATCATTGTAATAGAGGACCCATACAAAACAAACCAACAAAAAGGAAATGTGAAAAAACTTCATAAAAAGAGTGACACTATTTATTAAGAGAAAAATAACAGCTGCGCAGAAAAAAAAAATCTAATCAAGTGAAGGAATTCAAAGAGATGAAATATCACCATCAAGTCTAGCTGTGACATGAGCTCGAAAAGTTCATCAAAAACTGAAATCCTGCCAAGGAAACATATAAAAGATAAAGATGCTAAATGATGCAACAATTGCTAGTATATTAGCAGAAAATTAGACATTTGGCAGAACAAAATGGAGGATACTAGTCCTATGCGTGCAAGTGGCACGTGTATATTGCCAAATAGAAAAAAAAGAAACTAAGGAGGTCAGGACCAGAGCACAGCTTAAAAAAAGCAAATAATTGGACTAATAAAAAAATCAATGTTCTTTTTTCTTTTCTTGTACGAAACAAAGAAAGATATATTAAAAAAGGAAAAATGGATGGAGTTATGGCTGTGGACCAGTTCCATAAAATTGTATTTGTAGTTTATACACGTGTATACCTTGTATGTACAGTTGACTCAACCAAATTAAAGAGCTCAGCCAATGCCTCCCTCGAAAATTTGGCTTTTTGGGATTCATCACCTTGTCTGTAACCTTCTGCACAAACATCTGCATTTTGTGATTTAATGTCTGCAATAGAAGTTTCAAAAATCAGCTAAACCACAACTTCTTTATCTTCAATAAGTACAAATAAATTAAATTACAGCTGCTATATATTTAATGTATAATACCATGTTGTTACTCCTTCAATCTTTAAACTAAATTAACCATATCAGAAAATGCCTTATATTTTCCTTTTTTCAAAACAGTCAGACAATCAAAAGCGCGGGCTTTAGCAAAGATACACAACAAGCTACTTCCCAATATGCATTCCACTACAAAACTAATATAAAAAGCAGCAAGGATTCAAACCCAAAGCCCTAAAACTCCATAAAACTCAATATCAAAACAAAAAGAACATATGAACTCTCAAATCCCATTCATAAAATGCGATAAATTCCATCATAAAAACACATTATCAACAGTAAACTTGAGTAATCAATGTGAACAACCCAAAAGCGCGAAACCCTAAATCAAGATAAAAAGCAAACCAAGATCAAATCTTTTACCCATAAAACACAAAAACACACACACCATTAAATACCCCAAAACATACATATATAAAATAAAACCTTTACTCGAATTCATCAACGTTACATAACGAAAAACAACATGCAGAAATCACATCAAGAAAACGAGACTCTTACGAGCTGCAATTCCAAGATTCATAAACGAAAAGTGAATGAAAATTTATAATTTACCACAGTATCGTCGGTAAATGTCGAAAATGTTAAGCCGACTAGAGACGACGGCATGCGAATCCATGGATTCGTAGTTGTCGGAGCTCTGAGTAGGCAGCGTTTAGTTTGTTAGCTCCTTCCTGCTGCTCAGTGTGTGGATTGTACGCAAATGAGCACCTGATTTTGTACTCACAAGAGTACCCAGAGAGAGAGAGGTCGAGTTTTTTTTAAATTACTTGGATCGAACCAGTTACTGGACCGGGTTTTTTTTTCCTTTTATTAAATTTTTAACTTTTAATATCACTTTATTACAAGTTGATGTAATAAATAATTTAACAAATTTATATAAATAATAATAAGCTTGGAGTAATATCACCAAAAATAAAATATAATGAAATTAAATTTATTAATTTTAATATCACTTAATAAATTAATCTATAAATAAATTAATATATTTATATAAATGACGATAGATTTGAAATTATTATTACCAAGAATGAATATAATATTAAAATTTTAAAGATAAATGATAATAAATTTATAACCTAATTTAATGACGATAAATTTATATATATTGTGTATCCGCATTTGTTAAGTAGTATTATTGCTTTTTAATTGTTATTACTTTTCTCTAAACATATATTGTTAAAAGAATTAAAAATATACAATATAACAGATAAAGTCGATACATGATGATTTGTAATTTTCATAATTTTATATTTAAGGTATTAAGTTAGAATACATAAGAATTGAATATGTATTACGAAAAAAATTTTGATAATAGATACCGTAAAATTAAAAGTTGTATCTAAATTTTGTAGCGAAATATTCTTTTATGCATTTTAAAAGAGATCAAACATAATCTATCCTAACTCTACTAATATTTCCTTTAACACTAGTACATATAAGAGATAATTCCCACTTATCATATGAATATGTAAGCAAAATGCTAGACAACATCAACATGTTGCTAGTGATAATTGAAATAAACTTGAAATGAAACCCACTAACACTAAACAATTTCTTTGGTTTTTGTGAATTGTGATCCATGCCAAATTCAATTCAATTTGGTGACAAGAAATTTTGCACATAAATTCTCAACACAATCATCATCAAATTTTAGTCATTAATGATAGTGCATATTTGTGTGGGTTTTGTTAATTGATGAATTTAAAATATAAAAATTAAAATAATTAACGTAAAATATAAAATAAATAATTAAAAATTAAAATATGAATAAAAATCTTGAAAAAATAAATTTTAAATTTTAAAAATTTAAACGTAAGATACATGAAATATATACCGTAAACAATCTAAAAAATGGTAAAAGAAATAATATAATTTTTGTTTGCGTAATAACATCTAGCTTCCAATAATTTTATAGTTTTATAAATAAAAAATTATCTATTTATTTATTTACTACATATAAATCAATCCTTATGAAATGACAAAATTATTATTATAATATTTAATTTTAATCTTCATAATATTGAACTATTGTAATTTAATATCAATGGGTATTTCAACATTCTAGTTGGGTTAGGGATCTATATGTTATAAATGGATAAATTAATCTTTATTTATAAAAATATAAAATAGAAATAAAATTACTTAATTAGGGATTTATTTGTTATAAATGGATAAAATATATTTTTATTAAGAAAACGAAAAAATTAGGGACTCAAATATTATTATTCTAGTTATTGTTGGATTTTTATTTATTTTTCATTTTTATTTTTTCTAAATTTAATTCAACAATTACTTGGAAAAGCTTTAAATAATATTTAAACCTTAACTAAAGCTAATTAAAATATATATTATAATGCTAGTTTTCTAGATATTCGATAAATTTAAGGTGAATTTACAATTAAAAAATGTGGATTTCATTTTTATCAATAATATTATATTTTTATAAAAAAAAATTAATATTTCAACTTCGTTTCTCAAATAATTTTACATGATAGAAAGTTACTATATCATTTATCATCTACACTACAAATACAAAGTTATAATTCTATGAAAATGTATCATTTTTTTAAAAGAGTTTTCACTTTCCATCCTTATCAAGGAGTTAAGGTTGAGAAAAAAGATTGAGCTCGAATATCCGAGTTGGGCGGGCTTAGTCCGACATAGGTCGAATTTACAAATTCAAATATTTAAAGTTTAAATTTAAAATTTAAAATAAGATTCTAAAAAAAAAAATTACCTTTTTATCGTTACAAAATACAAACTTTAAAAATTCGAATGTAAAGTTTGAACCCAACTCGGGCTAAGGCCGGACCAACTCGGATATCTCAAACTCGAGCCTAGACCAGACCAGAGTTTTAGTAAATTCACTTGGCTCGGCCCGGGCGTTTTACCAACCCTAGAAGGAGGTCATGATCTTTGAAACAGTAGAAATATTTTGTGTCAAGGAGTTGAAAGAATTAGAAACTGTGTTTAAGGGTATATTTAAGATTGAAATGCTATGGTTTATAACACATCTGTTGTAAAATAAAATCACTAAATAATAAATATAAATGAATGAATGATTGGGATCCTTAAATAAAACTCAAACGAATCAAAAACTCATAGATTGCATTTTCCATCGAACATAAGACTTACGCAATGATATTAATATTATTGCAATCCAATGGGAAAAACTCAAGACAGAATTTTCTGTTTTGCATTCCATGATTCCTCTGTTCAGCCATTGCTCTATGTTTTGTAAAGGTTCTTCCTTCGAAATGAATATTACAGAGACAAAAGACCAATCATGAAAATACTTGATATCACAAGAATCAGACAAAATGTGCTAAATTGTAATCAGATTTCAGGAGACATGCCAATGTTCTTTGGGCAACGTCATTAATAGAAAATATGAATTAAAATTACTCCATTTTGCTTTACTACTAATCAAACGATAGCTAACCATAGATTTTGGGTAGGGTTAGGGCCATTGAACGGGAGAATTAGCACATGAATGACTGAAGTATCTTCTCTATACAACCACAATCTGTAAATGCTACTTTCTGAATTTGATATACTCCTATGGGAGAGTAGAAATACAGACTACAAATGTTTGATACAGGAGGAAGAAAAAGTGCAGGTGAAAAAATCTAGTTAGCGTCCCACCAAAAAAATAAGTAAATTGCTGCAATCTCATGGAACATAAAATTGCAGTTGGCCAATGTGTGGAAAAAAAAAAACCTTGTGTGAGTTTGATATCCAGGAAGTCATATATACTTAAAATTTGAAAACAGAGAACGGTGAACGTGGAATTGGAAGATGCCCTAGCACGTGAGCTAATTCGAATAGAAATTCAACCTTCAAGTTAAATCTATTTTAACCACCACAGTCAAACCTAACCATCTCTCTAAAAGAAATTTGTTTCCGATGCCTAAAACAAAAAAAAAAATTTGCTCTCCAACTCCAGGTTTGGCTTAGTGTCACTTAATATAAGAAAGCAGTATGAGTCAACAACATTTTAGGGCATAGGTAGAAGATAGTTCTAGTGGGGAGTGAGAACCATTCAAAAAGAGAAGAGAGGAGAAGGCCTGATTTCTACAACAAATTTTGGCACAATCTTTTGACACTAACGATGAATTTCCAACAGAAGAAAAGTTTTGACAAAGATGTCTACTCAGCTCTGCAGGAAAAAATCTGCAGATAATTATAAGATCCTTGAAAGCGGAAGAAGCTGTTGTACTGTAAACATAGATCAATTCTATAGAATCAGAACCTGTTATCAAATATGATGGTGCAAAAAGTAGTTTCTCGTAAAAGAAATTTATTTGCTTCTTTTTCACCATCCACTACATAAACATTTATTCTCTTTAGACAAGTGTCTACTTCTTTTGATACAAATGCTATTAGAAGTAGACGTACATGTGTTTTATTGACTTAGTGTGCTTCACTGGTTTATTATGATTAGCCACAAAAAGGAGAAAAGGGAAAAGGATAAGCGCTTGAGTTCCAGTAACACAATGCCTAATCCAACAGTACGCAAGTTGAGAACATTTAGAGTGCAAAGACTTATCATATGATAAGTTCAACAGATTAGATCTTTATCATTCAATTCACATGAAGTACAAACTCTGTTCTCCATGATCATCAATAAAAAGTTAAGAAAAATCACTAATTTCAATGCTAATACCAAGTCTCAAGTAAATTCTAGCACTTCCAAACCAAGCATATGATGGGCAGACCAGATGTTTTATCTCTTATAATGACCCTTAAGTATGTCCAAAGTTTCATAGCTTTTACAGATACAAAATCATTATCCAAAGCTCTGTGACTTTGTAATCTACAGCTATACAATCATTATCCCATACCAAAAGTAACTATATAACTACGAGGATAGAAACATCAATCATACCAATGCAAAGAAGGGAAAACGACTTTTCACTTTCCCCACACACTCAATTTTTATCAATGTTTTCAATCATTTCTGCTTTACCACACTACAATACCAATCACGAGGATCAAAATAAATTATAACTAAAACACCAATCAAGAGGATCAAGAATAAATTAACTGAAAAATTAAGACCTATAATCAATTCATAGACTATGATTATAAAGAATGAATAAAAAACTCATAACTGAAATACACAAACTTTAAACAAGCAAATCATAATAAAGTAAAAGATAAAATATATGTAAGAAAAAAGATTCTTATATTCGCCACTATAAATGTATATAATCCCTTACAACTTATTGCCATGGTGAACTTATTTAAGAACAACAGTTTTTGAAATGACTAACCAGAGAAGCAAAAGTCGCACCTCTCTGCATCATGACTACATCTGTATTGATTTATCCTCCCTATTCATTTGCAATCCCATTATCATCTCCTACTTCTTGATCTTTCTTTGCTTCTTCTGCCCCGGTACCTCCAATCTCCCAACAGAACATCCACATCTTGCTCGAAAAATAAGCACTGCGCGACCATTAGGCGGCGCCATCTTCTTAAGCTCAGCTTCTAATTCTCTATGGTGATCTCTAGGCAATTCAAACAATCCTTTTTTGACACCATCTTTAACAGAAGGATTAGAATTCTTGACACACTCTTCAGTCTCTAACTGAATATCAAATTCTGCTGCATTTCTGAGTCCCTTACAATTCGGATTCCCGCATCTCCTACATGTAAACCAAAGTACAGCCCAAGCAGCTACTCCAACAAATGAAATACTGATCCCTATAGATGAATAAATCATTGGATTTTGAATTACCTCCTCTTTAACAAGATGAAAAACAGCTGCAGATACTTCAACAAATTTAACTGAAACAATTCTAATATAAGGAAACAGCAAGAACCCACAAGCAGTGATAACAGCTATCAATATTGCCACATCAATAGCGGCAGAACCACACCTTGATCGATCACAAGATGGAATTTTGAGACAAAGCGGGGAACTGGGTGTCTTTTTATTTCTGTGTACATGATTGTTGTGCCTTGGTTTTGGATTCGATAGATCATTTGAATTCACAGAATTTGCCATGTGGTCAATCGAGTTGCAGACCGAGATTGAGTTATGGATATAGACCATTTCAAATCAAACAAAACCAGAAATACAAAATCCTTTTTTGATCAAATCCCACCAATCTTCACCATAAATCAGATCGACCCACTTCATAAAAAGCCGAATAACAAATCAAACTGTCGGTGCCAATACAGATCAATCAAAAAAACCAAAAAAAAAAAAAGAAAGAAAGAGAGAAATAGAGAAAATTTCCGCGAAAATCAGGTATTAAAGGGCAGCTTCAAGGAGAAGAGGAAGCAGAGAGGACAATACAGACACGTTAAATATATTTTTTTAAACACGCAATTTTGTTTCTCTATTAAATTAATTGATTTTCTGACATTTATCGTTGGTTCTTCCCTTCCAGGAAGGTGCCGTACGCGCTAAGGAAAATGGAGATGACGAATGGGCTACTTTATATACGTAATGGGCTTTAAATATTTGGGCTTTTTGGGTAATGATTTGTGAATGACTTGGTGGTGGGACATTATATGGGCTATTGGCCCACCAAGTTTTATGACAACTAAAATATTATATTATTATGGATAATAACATCTGGGTCTCTGAATTTTTATATTTTAATAAAAAAATATAATTTACCTATTTATTATCAATAAACCCCTAATTTTTATAAATAAAATATCTAAAATATCCTTTAGTACTAAGTTACATAGTTTCTCGAGAATCGCGGTTTAACTTAATGTTCCGTCATGGGTTCAATTTTTTCCATGTATTTGTGAGAGTATATTTCTTTGTATATTTTGAGTAGATTAAATAAATATGTGGTCTTAATTTCAAGTGGTCTCGAATCAATAAAATTTTCATAATTTGATATTGTGAAATTAAATAAATATGCGGTCTTAATTTCGAGTGGTCTCAAATCAATAAAATTTTCATAATTTGATATTATGAAAGTCAAATATTGCTATTATAAGATTAAATTTGTCATCTCAATATGGTTTAGTTAGGGACCTCTTTGTAACAAATAGATGATTATGTTTTAATTTATAAAAATATAAAAATTTGTTATCCCTCCACTCATAAGCTATTTTACAGTGTTGTCTTTGTAACAATATATGGATGTTTTTATTAATTATTATGATGTTTTTCAATTACATATCTTGCTAAAAT
>JAXCLQ010000015.1:1208736-1229979 GCA_035584115.1 Cedrela odorata
AGGAATTTCTTCATCTTCCATTCTAGAAAAATAGTTCAACGCTTCCTCATAGACCCATTTTGGAAGAAAGCGGCAATCATTGCTGTCCATAAGACCACATTTGGAGTTTTTAAACCATCAAAAACCTTCTTAGCATTAGAAATCTTCCCACATTTTCCATACACGTTAATCATCGCGCTAGTAACAAAGACATCAGGTTCAACATCACTCTTCAACATCTGGCCATGAACTTGCAAACCCAATTTCAAATTTTTAAGACAGGCACAAAGCCTGAAATCATTAACATAAGTATTGCTATTCCACCTCATGCACTCAATCGCGATCTTACCCAAAACCTTAATCCATTCCCTGAAACTCCGATGTTCTATAAGTCCATTTAAAACTGAATTATACTAAAAGACATCATATCCAAGAAATGAATTCAACAACCGCATAGTCATTTCCACATTTAAACACTTTGCGCACAAATCTACAAGCGCATTCCTAACATACAGATGAAAAACCAATACAGACTTCAACACATACGAATGACACTGCCAACCCTTTTCAACTCTTCCACTTCTCGAACAAGAGGAAAGAACAACGGAAAATACATACTCATTTGGTCTCAAATTATTCCCAGAAACCATATCCTTAAGCAGAAACCATGATTTCCAACACCAACCCATTATGCAAATACCACGTCATTAACGCACTATAAGAAACCGCATTTAGCATAGAAGTTGATTAAAGAATTTCTTTGGAGTATGTTTTCGTGTTTGGGAAATTCCCCAGTTATGATCAAATGGGCATGGATTGTTTTGCCTAGTTTTAAGTCGTTTGAATCAGCTGAGACTTTTAAGAGTTTGATGGTGTCTTCAAGAGACGGAGGAGCATGATACCGTTTAAAAAGAATTGGCAGCCGCGTTTGTGCTTGCTGGCGGTTAAGGGTGAGCATTTGCTTTGTTTTACATCTCGCAATCCCCGTGTTCATTTAGAGCGTTTGTTATATATTCTTCCTTTCGCTCATTTATTAATCCAATAAAACGGTGTCGGAGTTATGTACAGTCAAACGACATCGTTTAGTTAGTCTTTCTAGTCCTGCGCCTCTTCTCGCGAAACCTTACCTCGATCAAATCCGAAGCAGAGAACTCCATTTTAGGTAAGCCACAGAGCGAATTTGCAATTGATATCCCGCAATTGTTATTCTTTTTTTTCTTTCTCAAAATCAAATTTCGAAAACTGACGTTAGAATGGTGGATGACTTATGTTACTGATAAAATTTAGGCATGCCCGCCACATGTTTGATTAAAGTACTCAGTTGACCTTCATATGTTGTTAATATGTTCTGCCATCAGTTGTAGGTTTTATTTATCACTACTGATGAAAAAGTTTTTTTTTTTTTTTTTTTTTTTTGGGGGGGTTAGATTTTAGTGGTGTTGAATGATGATGCAACAAGGCAGAAAACTGGGGCTTCCGTTAATGAACCTTGTGAGATTAAACAAAACACCCATTTTGCGGCAATTACATTTGGAGGAAAAACTGCTTCGTACATCGACTGATAATTGGTGCATCATTAATGATGGTACAGATACGCCTGCCATTGTTATGGGAATCTCCGGGTAAGTGTGTTAAGGTAAGTTTGGAAATGTTTTCGTTGAAAGTGCTTTTGAGTTAGTGCTTTCTTTCAGAGCACCTAAAAGCCAATCTTTTTGAATATATATAGTCTTTCCATTTCTGTTATTGACGGAAAAATGGTATATCAAGTGCTCATCCAGAACAAAGTCAAAGAGCTTTCTTGATCCTATAAAGCCTTTTAGCTATTTCAGCCAAATACTATGAAATAAGAAGCTACAAATTCTGATTTTGTTGAGAGATGCTTGCTGAGAAAGATTTAATTTTGAATGGTTGCTATTCTACACAGGAAACCTTCAGAACTTCTTGAAATAGGGTCTGTATTGCGAGATCAGGTTCCTGTCATTAGAAGGTTCACTGGGGGAGGCACGGTTATTGTCGATAAGGAGACTGTTTTTGTCACTTTAATATGCAACAGGGATGATGTTCCTGGTGTGCAACCATATCCTCGTTCCATTATGTCTTGGAGTGGACTTTTGTATGATCATGTATTCAAAGGGATTGGTGATTTCCAACTACGTGAGAATGGTACTTAGCCTCAGCTTTGCTTGACATTCTTTTACCTACTAGTTTTTATGCATTTGTTGAGAACTTATAGAAATAACAATTCCTACTGAAACTTGTTTGGACAATTACAAAGATTCAACTTTATTCACTTGACAATCTTGGGGAAAAAAATAAAGAATTGAGTGTGAAATTTATTTTGTTGGTTCAGTGATCAAGTTCTTGCTGTACTTAGATGTGCCTATGGATGCATGTTATGTTATTTACAAGATGATTGTAATTTTGATTTGGTTATGGATGATAATGTCTCTGTGTTCTTTCCCCATCCAAATCTAAAATTTCCAGAAACAAATGTCCTGTAATAATCCACAAATCGTTTACGCCTACATGGTTTGATGTGTTGTTATTTCTAGATTCCAGGGAGTTGTCCTTTCTTAACAACTGCTGCTGTTTGCCACACAATCACAAATGTGCAAACAGTTAATGTATGTGATTTGCTTTATTGATTTGGAAGATTTCTAAGACTTTCTAATTAAAGAAATAACTTGCTGGAATCTGCCTTCAGATTATGTATTTGGTGATCGCAAGTTTGGTGGAAATGCACAATCTATAACAAAAAACCGATGGATACACCACACCTCTTTTTTATGGGATTATGCGGTGGGGAACATGGCCTACCTTAAGCAACCTGCACGGGCTCCCAAGTATAGAATGGTAAGTTTTTCTTTTTCTTTTTTTCAATATCTTTTGCATTATTTTTCTCAATTCAAGCTTCATTTTCTGGCAATATCCTGTAAGCCTGAAAATATGGTTCTAATTAAATGGTTATTGCCTTCAAAAAATGTTTCATTTTTGCTTTTGTTGCTCATCCGACAACTTAAAAATGGTTAGAGATGACATAGAGAACACTGTAAAATCACCTGCTTTATGACCTCTTGAGATTGTATTTCATAGTTTTTTTGCACATAATTGGATGCATATACAAACGTACATAACTTGTTTAGTTTATTCCTAATGCGTTTGAACAATAAATTGCAATTCGCTAACGGGGAGATCTTATTTGCTTTCTTTTTCTTTTGATCCTATAGTTGAACAGGAAATGGTATCCTTGTCTATTTAAAACTTAAGCGGAGTCAAGTTACAAAATACTGTGCTTTGAATATTTATCAATGTATTAAGTTTATGCTTTATACCTGCTGCACAGGCAAGAGACCACACAGAATTTATCTGTCAAATGAAGGAATATTTGCCGAGATCAGTTTTCATAGAGAAAACTATTGAGGCAATTGAAACCTATTTCTCAGTGAAGCATGTAAACTTGGAAGCTGCTGAAGGAGCTCGTGGAGCAGAATTTGTTCATTCCACCAGGCTTCTCACCAAACAAGAACTTGATGCAGCTTTGGTACCTCAGCCGGAGATTATTGGTGTCAGTGTTTAGGTTAAAGATCAAGCATATATAGATTTTTTGCTCTTAGTTTGGAATTGGAAGAGGGCTTCCCACTAGGTCTATAATATTGCTTATTTCAAGCCCCTGATCATTGAAATTTTCTTCAGACATTGTATTTTTCACTATTCTTGCATACAAATTAATTCATGCTTTGCTATTGTAATTTGATTTGAAACTTAATAATATAATGTTAATTGGAAAAGGTGAAACTAAATAATCCTAATGTGAGTATTGAACGGGATTTGAATCCCAATAAATCTTTTTTACCATGAGATTTTATCAGTTGAACCAACTAATCTCATTGTCTTACTTTCTTGTAAGGTATTTTTCTGTATAAATTGCAAAAAGATTGGAGTTCAAAAATTCACTTGCATATACTGGCCATTCTTCTTAATTGATTGAGCTTGGTCCCTTCATTTTATGCACAGCCTCCATTAGTGACTGACAAGGAAAATAATTGAACCTTAAGAGACTAGCCTTAATAATTTTTGGAATATATATTTTTGCAGCCATTTCTTAAAAATAAAGGGGGCAGAGAATTCACACATTTAGCCCCCAAAAAAACAAGCATGAAAAGTATGATCCAGCATGAATAGAAGAAGAAGATATTTGCATTTACATGCTTTCAGAACAGAATTTCTGACATTATTTGTGACAAAAGACAGAAGGGTTCTGATAAATCCAACTGTTATCTGTGCACGTGAGGTGCAGAATTTATGAGATAATGCGCAAGTAAAGTGAAGTGCTCACAAGTAAAGTATTTGCCTGAATTTTGCAGGACCATGAGACAAGTATGTTTGACAAGTTCCCCTTGGTTTCGTAACCTGTTAATTCACATGTCTTCTTGCCCTATTCTGCAACGAACAGCTGTTTACAAGTAAGACAGACTCACACCATATCTCTCTCTTTCCCTTTTTCCCTTTGAATACACACTTTCTTTGCCTTATTTGCCACATGGGAAACGACGACCTAAAATTTTCGTTCACTGAGCGTAGGACCCGTTTGGATTGCGATACTGTAACCTTTAATTCACTGCTACAACTCAACGGATAAGTGATAAATATTAATTGTTTAGTAAAAATGAGTGTTTATCTTTAGTAATTTTACTTTTAAAATTAAGGTGCTGAATCACAACATTTGAGAGGAAAGATTATTTCAGAACTTCAATTATTTAGTGACTAAGAATAAAGAAATACAGTAGAAATAGTTGAAGAAATAGGAAAGAGAACTAGTTTCATGGTTCAACTTTGGAAATGATGTTTTATAAGAACTGAGAATGGTTACAATGACAGAAAATTATGATGATGATGACAAGCTAGGGCTTATCTAATTCTGAGCTCCCCTAAAGAGCAGTCTATTCATCTTTACTTCTAATGATATCTGAGCTAGTCTTTTCACTCAGTATTCCGTTCCAAATCCTTTAACCTGGTTCTGGAAACTGTAGATGTTGTTGATGATCAGGTTCAGGCTCCTACTCCAAGAAAATCTATAAATGGTGGTGATACGGTAGTGTCTAAATGGTTGGTTGCGGTGTTGTTTCCAGCAACTGATTGTGATGAAGCTGATGGTTCAGTGATTGAGACTTGAGATGCTGATGCCATTGTGTCTGAGAAAGCAGCAGAGAAGTGATGGTTGCTGCAGCTTGAATGTTGCATTATCATCTGAGTATAGGGATTGGAAACTGTGAAGTTTGTATCATTTTTCATATCCCAGTGGGTGCTCTTCTGGCTAAAACTATCATTAGTTGTGCATCCTGTAAACAATCACCACTCACACCAATTAAGAATGAAGAAATTTAAAATACAGTAAAGAGAAATGATATGCTGCAACTAAGTAAACTGAGAACAAGTGAACAACTAGTGATTATAGCTTTAAATTTTATTAAAAAGAAAGAAGAAGAAGAAGACATTCTCAAGTGAATAATCTAATTGTTTTGATCTCTTACAATGAAAGGACGAGATCAAGCTCAAGCACCAACTTTGAAGGAGAAATAGAAGGCAGTGGTAAGATTGAATATGATTAAAGCAGGTTGGAAATTACAAGTTACAACCACAAGTTGAACTTGCACTAGAAAGACCATACATGGGTGAAATAAACAATGAAAAATTGAGGTAAATAACAGCACAGAGAGAAACCACAACCAGTGAGAGGGAAGCACAAAAACCCAAATGCACAAAGAGCAAAGAATGTAGACATTGGAGAGAGCGAAAAGACAAACCAGAAAAGAAATCAAAAGTTGTCTGATGATTTCCATGGTGAGAAGGTGGGAGAAAGCTGTTGCTATGGCTGCTGCTAGTTGACCCAAGAAACAAATCTCTACCATTTATCATCACTGCCTGTTCACTAGAAATCACGTTGAAAGAACCATTAGACCCACCAATGGGAGCTGTAAATGGGTTCTGTGAAGACGAGTTTGTGAAGCTGACATTGCAGATATTAAGGTATTTATTATTAGTTTGTGTGTTATAATTGGCTGCGGCTTCTGTGCACAGAAAACTCTTGCTCTCATCCTCTAACTTTCTATCAACAACTTGACTC
Organism: Cedrela odorata; assembly: GCA_035584115.1. NCBI lineage: Eukaryota > Viridiplantae > Streptophyta > Magnoliopsida > Sapindales > Meliaceae > Cedrela > Cedrela odorata. Next base: position 1,214,840 of record JAXCLQ010000015.1, read on the forward strand.
AATTTTCTTCTCCTATAAGCACTGGATTGTTCTCTGTATTTCCTCGCCATTATAACATGCCAGTGATTTTTAACAGCATTATCAGTTCTTCCAGGGAATAGCCTAGCAATCATAGCCCACTTGTTTCCATAAACTCTATGAGCTACCATTAATTTCTCTTCTTCCTCTTCATCGAAAGCTCTTTTGTTGATCCTTGGATCCAACTGATTGAACCATCTCAATCTACAACTCTTACCTTCAAACCCAACAGAATACACAAGATCAAACACAAGCTTTAATAATGAAACAAAAAAGTAAAATAAGTTGATAAATTGATGAATTTTTCACCTGATCTTCCTTGCAACTTCTCTGCTATAAGGTTCCAGTTTTGTGGCCCATAAAGAGCAACAAGTTCCTTGAGTTTAGAATCCTCAGCAGGTCTCCAATGTCCTCTTGAGCAAACTTTTGTCTGCCGACCATTCATTTCCCTCTCAGAAACTGAATTCTCATCTGGGTTTTCTTCACTCAAGTTGATTCTTTTCCTCACATCTTCCATGGCAACAGCACCACTACTGTTTTCTTCATTACTGTCGCCTGCTGCCATTACCTCACTGTTATAGTTATCTCCCAAGCTAAAAGTACACATATGACAACTCTTCTGATCAGAAGAAGTATCACAGTAGCAAATATTTTGTGAGGTGACCACATGATTTCTTGGACAAGCATAGAGAGAATCCAGGTGTGCAAACATCTCTATTGATGAGTTGGAAGATGCATTTGCGTAGATAATGTAGTGATTGGTCGTCATGCTATCATTTTCTAGTTGACAGAAGTTGCTGTTGTGGAACTGTTTCAAAGTCATGTTCTTTAAGGCCAAAAATGGAAAAAAGAAGATGTGTTAGAGAAAGAGAGAGATAGAGATTGGAATTAGGAAAGAAATAGAGAAAATGTTTCAGAGAAAGAGAAAGAAAGATAGAGGATTAGTAGCAGAAAAAAGGTTTTGTCATTGTTGTAACAGAAACCCACACCATTACTCACATTTTCTTCTTGTTGGAGGAGTTTCTTCAACACTCTGACTGAACTTCACCTCCAATTTGACACTTTCTGTGGAGTGAACAACACCACATTATATGACGCTATACTTTGTGGTGCGTGCGTGAACCGACACATGTAGATCCATTAAGACATCAACAAAAATTAATTAATGAACTAGAATTAATAGCTTTTTAAGTGTTTGATGCTAAAAATGGGAAAAAGACAAGTGAAGTTTATTAGAGTTTGGTTTTTGGGCATTAAAGATAAGGTGGGATTTCAACAATGTCTTTAAATTCTCTATGTTTAACAAAATTGGGTATATAATCTCTTGAATGTTAATTACTTAGTGGCTAAATTTGAAAGGCTATAATATCATTTCCATATTGTGTTATGCTACCATTATATTAAATTGTTTGTTAGCTTATGATCAATTAATGGTGAAAAGAAGGTCCTTATTTCTTAATCATAATATAACTAAATCTTACTTAGAGGTTTATAAGTAATAGTTTGTATTAGACATCATATAATAAATTAAGCTTATCATAAATTTGCAATGAGATAATAGTTTGTATTAGACATCATATAATAAATTTTCTATGTATTGACATCTAAAATAAATTTGTGTTTTCAAGTTGTGTGATGAAGGAATATTAAGAGTATTATTTCAATATAGAATTGTAAAATATACATGAGTTAGTGCAATTTAGACACCCAAAAGTGCAAGTGGTATTTATGAAATCTCTCTCTATCTCTCTGCATGGTTTATTGAAAGTTCTCTTCTTTTTCTTGATCCCTCACACACGTGTGGATGTCATCTAGTGTCACGCGTGAAGTCTTAGTTATTTATTCAGACAAAAGCCTAACCCTAAAATCTCTCACTCTCTTTCTCTGTCTCTTGGGCTGTCTCTCTCTAATTTGACAAAAGAAGATCACTGTAATCTCTGACTACAAAGTTTGGGCACCCTGCAAAAAAGCTCAAAAAACTTACGATTCAGAGGCCAAGAAACAAGGACAAGGACATGCCATGCATATGACAAAAACACCCACCTCTCATCTCTCTCACTTTAAACAACAACAACAACAACAACAACTCCCCCCTCAATAAATAACTTAACTCTCTCCGTTTCTATCACTGTCAGAAGATATAACTTTGAGACAGAAACTCTCTTTATGCTTCATGGGTTTTTTTTTTTTTTTTATAAGTTATTCATGAATTAACCCACCTGAAAATGGCTTAGCATTGGGCACCCAGAAAGGCCATAATTGATTACCACCCCATTAGAAGATAAATAATAAAGAATGAAATTGGGTCTCTATAATAGAACTACACCATTTTATATATGTGCATCAGTAGTACTAGAGTTGAGAAATTGTATATTGAATGATCATATGGGCAATGCTACCATCTAGGGCATTAAACTTGAAAATTAATTAGTTTTGATCTACCGTCTTCAATTATAATTGGCTATAATATATTGGATGTAAAGTACATCTATTTTTTTTGTCACGCAAAACTTGAAATAACAAGTAACAAAAATTTAAAATGCTGAAATTTGACAATGTTGAAAATTATTGTATTTTTCTGTTGCGACGAGAGTAATGGTTGCAATAAGTTTGTTGTTTCTTCCTCACCAACTATCAATCAGGTACAACAAATGAACTTGTTCCTTGACCAAGATTTTGTAGAAATACACATATTACTATTGTAAGGGGCGGCCTCGAACTTTTATGAATATTTAAAAATTTTGAACGAGTTCTTAAAGTGCGGCACGTTAGGTTGAAAAATGATTAGTAGTGTATAATCGATCTTAATTTGGACATAAATTTTGGCCAAATTTTGAAAGTCTTAATCAATCAACTATACGTGTTGCTTATTCTCAAAGTCACCTTTGTAAGTAATAAAAAAATATACAAATGAGAAAACTCATTTTAAAAACTCCCTACTTATTTATAAGAATAAATTCTTTACATATTAAAGTTAACCTCCTCTTATACAACAAATAAACTTAAGGCTAAATTTCTATTAAACTTGATAACAATTACCCAGCTATCTCCATTACCAGTTTTTTTAATATTCTAACAACATAATTCTTCCGGCAAAAACAAATTCAAGTGGAGCAATTTGGATCAGAAAATTATGAATCTTTACTTGGTTTGTCAACTTTGTGGGACACTAAAAAATATTTTTTTAGCAGTTAAAATTATAAATTTGACAGCGTAAATTTGCCGAATATCTGATAATTTAGATAAAGCGAGCACATAAAAATTCGAGCACAAAATTTAATTTTTATATCATACATGTTAATAATTAAAATTGTATTTTTCTCAAATTTAAGCTATTAGATAATGACATAATATTAATATCATAAGTCAAGTTTTAGAAATACTTTGATCAATTAAGTTGGTTAATTAGGAAGGAGTAAACCAGCTCTCTCCCTCATATATATTCATTTCCAACTTGTCTCTTCATGTAGATTCCCAAAGTGATAGCTGGAAATTTACACAAAAAAGGAAAAATGAAAATTATTGTACATGTTACAGTGATATATAACCAATTATTTAGAATTAAGGCTACTTGGTCATGATATGGAACAGCACCCTCAAGTAGTGAAAATGGTAAACCAAATTCTCAAGGCAAGTCTCTGGACAGCATGACCCAAATTCCCTCGGACACAGTGGAACAACTGGCACATTTCATAAGTTAGCTTTTTTTCAATTATGCAGTCTCAATTAATTGCCTTAAGTTTTTCACCCCCACCAGGTGAATAGAAGAAGAAAAATATCTGTGACTTTTAATTTGTGTTGGAGATCTCAATGACTTCAATTTCAACTAATGTGTTAGAAGATGACTTAACATAGAAACCTTTTGAGACTTGGATGCTTTTAGGATTGAAAAAGAGTAAATGATTCATGCTAATGGTAAGCTTAGCACTTAATGAACTCAGAAGCAGGTATTTACTCGTATTAAAAACCCATTTAAGATTGAGGTTATTACGTTAGTGTTTACTTTTAAGCATATGTAACTGATGTTAAAGTGCTTTGAATGTTAGAACTAAAACATATCAATTACAGATGATTCTAAAACAAATAAGAGAAGCACACCATTTAAAAACGAGCTTAAGACAAGAAGCAATCACTTAATATTAAAACGTTTGGACTCTCAAATGAATTACTCGATCGAATGAATTAACCTGCAGGGTGGAAAGGCCAATGGATTCAAATACGTATACAACTGACAAATGGGACCTAAGCTCAGCTATCTATGGCTAGAAATGGGTTTGCTTTGCTTTTGCTTTTGCTTTTGCTTGTAAAATCAGCATGGAATCATTTGTAGGTTTTCAATAGACTCACTCTTTACTCACTGACAAAATATTTCAAATTGCAGACTCTTCCCTCTCTCTCTCTGGTCTATGATATTAAATTAAGGAGCTCAATGCCATGCATGCATATAACTGGTCAAATCTCAGCATTTATTGAGACATTATAAATTTTGTCAGGCTCATGATGTATTATATAATAGATCTTTCTGTCCTGATTTTTGAAGGGTTTTCACTCTTTTGTCCACCGCTTGTATAATCGAGCTAGAAACTGAAAAAGAGAAAGTTAAAAGCCCGTCTTAACACATCTGCTTTTTAAAAGAATACTAGAAGTGCTTTTTTCAGATTTGCTTTTTGTGTATATGGTAGCTAAGAATGAAAGCTAAAATCTGTGCGTAAGGTAGTCACTATACAGTCCACAGTATTGCAGGTATATAGCTATACTTGATTAGTAGTTGCAAAGGGAATAAAACTTTTGTTTGAAGTTTCGAACTTCGAAGTGCTTTCTTTTCAAGTAGAAGTTTTCACTCTAATTTGACACTGGCCATGGAATTAATTAAAAGCTCCTGCCTTAACTGTATATCATATATTTTTCAAAATTTATGGTTAACGTACACTTTTTATCCAACAAATTAATTAGCATCAAAGCTAGATTGGTGATAAATAGAAAACAGATTAATTAAATAAACATTCGGACCAAACTATGAAATACTTTCTCCCTGTATAAAGGATGAACAAGCAGAAACAAACTAAACCAAACAAACTGTCGCAAACAACAAGTACTACAGCCAAAACCGATCATACCAAAACAAGAAACACATTCTAAACACAACCAACAAAAATGCTAGAGCTTTTTAACACCTTGCTTCAGATATTGGATATTCCGAGGACCCTTATGCATGAACTGCTTACAAAAAATTTATTAATTAAGAATATAAGTTTTCAATTTATATCATATAAGCCGCAAATTCTTATGCAATGATAGAAGAACCCTTCATTCTTAAGTTATATACTTTTACAACTTAGGATTAGGATGCTCTCAAGATCTTTTCTATCTATGATTTAAACAGAGATTAATATGAGATATAATTAATAATGAACAGTTCATATTGTATTTTGATATTTTAAATTTATATTATAAAATGTGAAATTAATTTGTAAATTGTATTTTAATAAAATTTACAAATTAATTTAACATTTATGATATAAATTGAAAAGAACAAAATATAATTTGATTAATTATGTCACAAGTAAATATCTACCTAAATTAAGGATATAAAAGATTAGAAAAGAATATAATCCATTTAATTTAAGGGGTTATTTTGTCGTTTCACAGGGGTTGGATAGTTGTTACATAAAAATGAACAAATTATATCATTGTTTTTAAAAACATAGAAATTAAGAGATTCCAATGTTATTATCACATATTTACATCCCTTATTGCAACCGCTGTATTTCCCTCCCCTAATGTTGGAATTGTGTCTGACTCTTGTCCATTTTCAATGGATCATCATACCATCGATCAACAACGAGATCGAATCAGCGAATTACCAGACGAAATCTTGCACCAAATCCTCTCATTCCTGACAACAACAAAATCAGCTGTTCAAACAAGCATCTTGTCCAGCAGATGGCGCCATCTCTGGAAATTCACCTCCACAATCCACTTCGATTACTTCCCATATCGTTCCCTCGGCATGATCGATTACACCTTCGTCGACCGAACACTTAACCACCACCGTTCCCCGGTGCTGCTAAAGTTTTCCATAGCCACCACCGTGCGCGGTGACCTCTACACCAATCTCGTCCAAAACTGGATTACTTTCGCTCTTGCCCGCCATGTTGATGTTCTCGTACTAGATTTCAGAACATCCCCACTTCCTGATATAGTCTTTGACTTCCCAGCTTCATTTTACACGCACAACAAATCACTGAAGCAAATATCTCTCGGCTGTGCAAATCTCTGTCCTCCGTTGAATTTCCAGGGTTTTCCTTCTCTTAAATCACTACGTCTTTGGCATTGCAAGCTTACCGATGAGATCATACACGAACTTCTGTTGAAATGTAAGCTGTTGGAGAGCTTAACGATTGATAAGTGTAGAACACTTAAGAAACTGAAGATTTTCGGTCCTCCGAATATGCGGCTTAAGCATTTTACGTTTGTTCGGAGACCACAGCAATATACATCGGTAGAAATTGATGCTTCGAATTTAGTTTCTCTCAAGTACTTTGGAAGTTTAGGGTGGATTTCTCTAGGCCGTAATTTGCCTTGCCTTGTTGAAGCTCAGGTTTTTCATGATTCTTCGGATAACATAGATGTTGATATTGTGAAAGCGTTGCTTGATGAAAAACTTTCTCATATAGAGCTTCTTGGTATGGATTATTGGTTCGTTCGGGTAATGATTCATTCCTGTATCATTTTTGTTTTTTGTCATCTTCAAGCATTACATATTTAATCACTTTTTTTACAATATATTAATTGAAAATCACATTTAATATGAACAAATTTTCAAAAATAATTTTACAAAACAATTTTTCCTATCAATTATACTTGATATTTACTGATCTTATATATGATCTTCATGCCGCCGCCATGAAATTTGCAAGTTCTTGGCCAAAGAATATTCAACAAATGGAAAACTTTGGACAGCTTCGAAGAACCTCAAGAATTTCTGTTGGTTTGGACCATTAAACAAGGAATACGACCTTTTCAATCTGCTTGCCTTCTTAGCTGATTGTCCTTCGCTAGAGAGCATCAAAATATACGTAAGTTGTACCCCACAACTCTTGATTTAAATATTTTTATTTTATAGGATTCAGTCAAATATTCCATTCATTTACTGCTTCAAATTAATGCAAATTTTGCAGTCTCGTGACTATGATCGAGATGGGATCACCAAGACAGAATACACATATGGATTCAAGAATGGATTCAAGAAGCTGGAAGATGGAAAGATTAAGCCTTCTGTTGGGTTTCTACATCAGCTCAGGAAAGTTGAATTTCTTTACTTTTCAGGTTGTGAAAGTGAGATGGAGATTATCAAACGTTTGCTGCAAAAGGCAGTGGTTCTGGAGTCATTGATTCTGACTTATGAAGAAGCTAAAAGTGATGGGTTTGTGTTACAGAAAGAGTTGTATCAGGAAGAGATTGCTTGCTTACCAAGAGCTTCTGCTCATGCCCGAATTCTATTTGGATAATAATTTGCATACTTGTTTTTCTAGATTTGACTGTAATATTCTGTGAGTGTTTGGTTTGTTGTTGAATCGCCACTTTATGTTGTATTATTTACATTGTCGATTGATTTGGAGTTTAATTTGCCAAGTAATTCCTTAATATGTACTTCCATATCTTACTTAATTTCTGCAATGCAATAGAGATTTCCAAGCCTGCCATGTAATTCATTGGAAAACATCCAAAAGAGAGTAAAAAACAGACAATATATTAACTAAAGATTAGGGCAATCGTTTCAGAACAATAATATTTGATCATACAAATTAATAAAGCTCATATTCATAAAAGAAACATTGATTTGGTTTTCTCCCAAAATCATCAGACTGACTTGTGCTATGTAAGCAATTGTGAAAAATTAAATTAATAAGATAATTGATAGGTCGTAATTTCTTTGATATTTGATAACAAATTTCAAAAGAAAGTCTAAAATACTTTTGCTATATACGATATTATATTAAAATTTAATAAAATTTTGCATGCATATATTGTCGCATCTCACATGACTGACTGATGAATTTATGTTAAAAATTATATATTTTGAATTCTTCCAACCAAGTAAATATTTTTTGGGTTATAAAATTTAATAAAAAATCCTTAATAGGTTGTGTGCTCAAAGCAGAGTCAATCAAAATAATAATTATAATAAAGGAGTATACACACAACAAATATAACACATTATGGTTGTATTACAAAGGAAGTGTTGTATAGTACTTTATTCAAACTCTACAATTAGGTAGTGTTGGAAGTATACTTGATTTTGAGGCCATTAAGTATTGGGCTTGTTTGCCTTCAAAAGTATTAATTCATCAATTCTCTTCCTTCCTACATCATGTAGGTATTGGACTTGAATTTGATTTTTAAGGCCTTGTAAACGAAGAATACCCAAAACAATCAACACATCAAATGAAGAGAGAATCGAAATTCTTAATTGTTCAAGACACTCCATTTGCCAGAATCATTTCATATATATAATTAATTTCAAACAATAACGAAGAATGACATCTATCTTTCTCTCTCTGACACATGCTTGATAATTGATATATTCTTGAAGATATCTTGAATGAAGAACCATTTCCATGGACCCAATAACAATGTCCACAAATTTATCAATGGATTAGACACCAAATCATAATTTGAATTATCTTCCCACATCCCTTCTCCATTGTCAACCAGCTGGCTTTCACACAAATTTCAAGCATTTAGATATGCTTCTTTTCTCCCTTACCATTACTGCATACAGGTCCTACATATCTTTTCACCACTCATCTTACTTCTTAATTAATTTCTCCCAAATTATCATCTTCTTAACAGTTCGGATCTAACCCAGCACAAGAATTCTGAAAAGTTAAAATGTCAAAAACAAATTTTAATTAATTAAAGGGTTAATAAAACTTATACTCAAAATTATGTTTTGTTAAAAGTTGAAACTAACGATGTGAGACATGATAATAAAAATTGAGACTAAATTGATCAATGATACAAGCAAAAGGGCCCAAAAGCATTTGCTTCATTGTAAGGAAATGACATGCAGGTTGGTTGATGGTGCAACCACTGGAATGCTCAAATAATAACAGACAATGTTAAATCTTGCAGTACAGCTAGCTTGGGAAGATGGCGATGTGCTAACAGCTTTGATTTGATTTGAAAGAACCTTAATTTTTAATTAAGTTCTTAGATTATATTGGCATCTAAGATTTAGCATAGGTTTAATGTGTATATAGAAGTCAAATCACAAGTAGAAGAAGGGGAAAAGATCATTAGAAAATAAATAATGAATCTAGTCACGATCAATGATGCAATCTATCAATTCAATATTTGATTTTTTTGAATTTGAATATTCTTAATTAGCCTAATTTCCATAAATACACAAATGAATTATGACATGCAATGATTAATTGTTAGAATTGTTAATCACAAATTTGATTTATGCTAGTTTAAGAGTTCATATTTACGAGAATATTCGAGATTTAAGCGTATATTAGATATACAATTTATATTTTAACTTAACGTGTTGCTCATTGATCGATGTTATATACTTATAACATTGGTAATAATATAAAAAAAAATTAACAATTATATGATATATGATAATTATCCTACGCATTGTTTTTCGCAAGTTCTAGCAAAATTAAAATACTATACATGAGTTACAAATTTTAATTAGAAATTTCTTTGATAGATTGATTGTAACGTTACAGCAACTCGAACTCTAGTGTATTCTAGCTATAGTATGAATGTTGTTGTCTTTTACATATACTGCTGATCCAAGCTGGAAGTTGGTCCTTTGTTCCTTCTGCATAGAATGTCGATCGTACAATTTGTATGTATCTCGTTGCCCTTTACTCCATTAATATGTTGTCGGTGCTTTCACTTAGTTCTATTACATTCCTTCTCCTTAAGCTCACAAATCAATACAAAAATTAGAGTTCTTCTTAGTTTGTTGGAAGATTTATATTCAGTTACCATTGGCAAAATACAAAGTTTACCTCTATACATGAGAGGGAGAAATGTTATAAATGTACTATTATTGCCCTGTACATTCACGAAAGCTCAGTTACTAACAGGAGCATATATATATATATATATATATTCAATAACAGCTCAATATTACATTGCTACATTACAAAAGCAATAGCAAAATATGCTTTTTACTAAAGCGCTTCTTCTCAAATACTTGCTTTAAGCATAATTTCTATCACTTCTTTCTTTAATCTCCCAGCAGTTTACTCAAGGCATTCATCCATGAACTGCAAAAACTCATAATAATACTAATATTAATGAAAATATGCAAAAGGGCCCTTTCAGAATTAGTTTTTGACCCTATATATTACTCTCTTTCCATCGAACTTAACCATATTTGCTAGTGCTGGATATACTAAACAGCAGCTTAATTTGGCAGAATCTTTGCCTAATATCGAAACTGACTTCCAGTATAAGTCTGCCCAAACGACCAACCAGCTGGGGCAACATTGTAAGACACAACACTTCGGCCATCACTTGTAGTAACAGAAAAAGAGAGACTTTGTCCATTGAGATAAGAATTACTCTGCCAATTTTGGCCCCAATTTCTTGACATTGATTGCCATTTTGTCCTTGAACCTTTGATGGAAACAGCATGCACATCTCCGGCTCCGCCGACATTTGTTATAAGAACTAAGTTGAAGTAAGAATGTCCGTAGATTGTAAACCTGATACCTCCATTTCTCCTGCACCTCACCCTGCAAAATTTATTAGGAAAAAAACAATCTTAGAATTAAGTAGTTGAACAAGTTCCTTCCCGTGAAAGACCGATACCAAATGAACTTGGGATATGAGGTGGGATTTTTTTTTTTATTACCTTCTGTAGACTACAGGAATAATACCAGCTCTATATTGAGCAATGTGTTGGAAGACAGGCTGAGAGAGATCAAAGTGGTGGTTTGGAGGGTCACACCAGCCGCCGGGAGGGCAGAAGTTTGTGGCAGTGACAACAATGGAGCCAGGCAGGCACCATTGTGGATCATTAGCACACATAAGCTGAAAGCAAGCTCCACAGCTTAAACCATTGTCAAACAATGCAGTGCTGAGTGCTGCAGTGTTAGTCCCATAACCTTGGCTGTATAAATTTCCATACCCACAAGCTCCTCCTGGATCAAAATGACCAAAATATGAAGAAGAAAAAAAATGACAGTTAAAAAAACCAAGAATTCAGTTTAGGAATTGTAGCATACCCATTGTCCCAGATGCATCTCCTCCTCCATAGAAAGTAGCATGAGCATTAATCCAATTACCACCATAATAACCATGAACAGATGAGACAATTGAGAAAAAGCTCACAAAAAGAATACCCAAAAGAGCCATTTTCCTGCAAGAAAAATGGGAGAGACATTAGTACTATTCAGCATTAATTTATATTTTTTTGGTATGTAACTATTAAGAATGAGAAAAGTATAGGAAGAGAATAAAAGAAAAAATGAAACCTTGAAATGTGAATTGTTTGAGGAAATGAAGATAGATAAGAAGGAAATAAATAGAGGGCAGTCAACATCAAACATGACTGACAAACCTGAAAATTATCTTGAGAGAGAGCTGTTGGGAACATGCAACTGTTATAAGTTGCTTTTTGGGACTGTGATTTTTGTAGAAACAATGCAGTTTTAATGGGTTTTGCTAGCGGTTTTCTGGCTTCAAACCGCGTGGTTTTCAAGCTGTCTATTCAGGAATTGCCATGAAAATAAGTGTGGTTTTAGAAATTTTCTTCTGGAGAAAGACAAAAAGTAACTGGCTAGTGCTACACCACTGTAAATAAGTCCAGCCAAACAGTAAAAACAACCTGCATTATTTTTACTCCAGGTTAATTATGTACATATCGAGTCCAAATATACATGGTACAAGGAAAGTATTCTAGACTTTTTCGATGTTGTATAAATACAAATTTAAGAGGTTTGCAAGAAAATAGGCTAGCTAGCAAGCTACATTCTTCTTAAAATGGTAAAATTGAGAATTGAATGAAGATATTTTTTTGATGAATATATTAAAGGATGAGAGAAGTTATTCCCTTGTTAAAGTCCATTTACTGAAAATGACTATGCACTCTATATCTGTATGGTGAGATTGCTATTAAATGCTATTCATGGAAGTGGACTTGATGATAGGATAACTGCACATGTACGTTGTTCTTGTGTTTGTGATGAGTAGCTTGATCAGATTGAAGAAATGGGGCTGTCTCATTTATAATGCTAAAGATAGGAGAGTGGTTTTGTAATTTGGCTTTCCACTGATTCTTCCTTTATGGTGACTTAGTGCTTATCCACAGTTTTATTTTAATGTACGCACTAAATTGTGAGTATTAGTTTATTCAACCAATAATTTTTTTAAAAATAGGGAAAAAGTTTAGAGTTCAAATCTCACTTAAGATTGAATAGGGGTTGGTTTTGAGGAACTGCATTGAGACAGGAAAAAATATTTTGATTGAAAGGCTAAAATCTGTGGATTGTAGTTCTGAATCTGGAAAGGAGAAGCTGTGATTGGTAACTCAAATAATGGCCAGCTTTTTATATTGCCAGAGTAAAAACCGGATTTTGGGTTCTCTAGTGTCACTGTTATGGAGGATTCACCATTGTATGCACTGTTCTCTGCAAATAGAATTCAAAATGAAAGGTAATTTCCAAGGCTGATTGCCATGTTATGAGAAGTACTTAGGGTTAGCAATGTCACTTTCTCATTTAGTGGAGAAGAGTTTTTGCTTTGTAACTTTCCTTCAATCTAACCTGAATTATGCAGCTTTTTTTGCATGGGAACAGAACATTTTCCCATGGTATTAGAAGATTTTACTTCTGTGTGCTTCAAAACCTTTTGCTGCATTGAAAATGGTATTAAAAACTTACTGTAAATGGTCACAAATGAGAAGATCATAGTTGAAATTGCTATTAATCTTTTATATTTTGATTACTTAAGATGTTAATGAGGCTGAATGCAACAACTCATAACTATCATTATGTCCCTTAGATTTGTTGTTGTCAAGGACCATTTCTGATTCAGCCTTTGATCCTACTGATGTGAATTCTAAGGCCACACAAGTTACTGCAACTTGATCATCATAGTCCCATCATAGGCTTTGTGTACAAGCAACTGGATCGGATTTGCAAGAAAAGAAGTATTGTCTTGATTTATTAACTGAGAGAGAGTTGATTTGCATCCAAAATCATAATCTCTTGAAATTCCATGATCAATGGAAACTTAGCTTAGTAAAGTGAAAAAAGACATATCTTTGCACTAGATTAGGTGGGCCTTAACTGCTTTTCCCTGAAAACTGACTTCTCTTGTGACATTTTATAATCCCGTGAGACTTTTAAATTAAAATTAAGTTGGGAAAGAAGAAAAATTTGGTGGGTTTTACTGCAAATTTTACGAAGCATCCAATCATACAAAGTCATTCACAGGTGACAAGAGAGAATATCAACATGGGATGCTGTCTAAATCTTTCCAGGAGGCCAATATTCATTCTTAACAAGAAGTTAAATCTAGGAAACTTCGGTACAAAATGGAAGTAGCAATCAAGATTTAGTACCACGGAGAAACAAAGCCGGATATATAATTGAATACTGATACCCAGATGATAATTAGTTTCTTGTTCAATTTCTAACAAGGAAAAAAAAAATCCTTCTGGACTCGTATTAATCAATACATTTTACATCCAAAATAGTTATTTCAATCATGTTATAAGCATACTTTTACAATGAATCATGGGGCCTGCCATTTGGGGAATTCTGAAACTTAGCTTTCAGGATATAGGCAGTCTACCAACTTATGCTCTTACCTATGCTGAGAAATAAGGTCCATGATTTGGACTTCAATGGTAGATTTCACCTTCCGGAAGAGAATACATGTGTGCTTGTTGGCGCTTGAATATACCGGGAGCATGCAGAAGCAAATGATCTGATCTCATCCAGAATGGGACGTAAGCCAAATTTTCACTACACGTGTTCAACAATACATCAGATGATATATTATCACAGCCTTCCATATCGAGAAATGATTGTGATTCTTGATGTTACACTGCACCATTTGGTTAATACCCAACTTCAAGAATGCATCACAAAATGAAACTTTTTCTGGGATTCCACATCAAGCTCCAGAAACTAAAATTTGGGTCTGTCAAACCCTGGAATTGTGGATACAAACTGCAATAAATTTTAACTTAGAAGCCAGCTAGCCTGGCCTAATCTCCATGGATGAGATAATTTTAGGGTAACTTAAAGCAAATTTTGTATCCTATCAACCCAAATAACCTGAATGGATCATAAAATCCTCCGTGATTGTCTTCAAAATGTACCAACTACTGTGTGACAAAGAAGTACCAGAAATCCATGGTGCAGAATTTCTGTCCTGGATTAGCATATCACGTGCGTAGTTCTCACTCTCAGATGCAAAATTGAGAAATGAAGTTACCCATTACTTTCTCTTGACAAAAATGTACACCAAAACAACATTTTCTCATCCCACCCTGCATTTATTCCAGCACATATATATATAATCAATCTAAGTATACAATCTGTAACATCTGCAAATTACTTGTATCAGTTAAAACTTTTAACTACTGAATGAGCGAACAAGCAAAGCTAAAGATTTCTACACTGGCAAACTTTTGGTTTCTACAGGTTATGTCTTCTCTGCAAGTGGTCTGGTCTCACCATCAGGCATCAAGAAAACATAAATATGTATGAATGAGATGTATAACACGCGAGATTTTGCAGAGCTGACTCAACACTATGTAAAAGAGCTTTTCCTGCTTAAGACTTGTACAAGGTGGACCATGTACATTTTATAAAGACGACCGTCTCCTAAGAGAAAGTGATTCCTTATTAGTCTGCAATTTCTAGACTATGTTAACATGCTTCTCACATTGTGAGTTTAAATTGGTTTTGTAAATCAAACCTCGTCTCAATTCTAACGCGTGTCCCAGAAACTTACCTATTAAATTAACTAGTACCGCATCGGTGTGCAATAATTTTGAAGGATATTGGCATTCCAGTCACATGGGTACAGAGAAAAATTAACCCCTTGGAGAAACAAGTAGGCCAACCAAGAAACTGAGA
>JAXCLQ010000015.1:1231657-1250596 GCA_035584115.1 Cedrela odorata
AGAAAAAACTCACAAAAAGAATACCCAAAAGAGCCATTTTCCTGCAAGAAGATGGGTGAGACATTAGTACAATTTAGCATTAATATTTTTTTTTCTTATGGTATGTTACTGTTAAGAATGAAAAAAGTATGGGAACAGAATACAAGAAAATATGAAACCTTGAAATGTGAATTGTTTGGGGAAATGAAGATAGCTTAGAGAGAAATAAATAGAGGGCGGTCAACATCAAACATGACTGACAAAACTGAAAATTATCTTGAGAGAGAGCTGTTGGCAACATGCAACTGTTATAAGTTGCTCTTTGGGACAGTGATTTTGGTAGAGACAACGCAGATTTAATGGCGGTTTTCTTGCCTCAAACCGCGTGGTTCTCAAGCTGTCCTTTCAGGAATTGCCTTGAAAATAAGTGTGGTTTTGGAAACATTCTGCTGGAGACAAAAAGTGACTGACTAGTGCTAAACTACTGTAAATAAGTCCAGCCAAACAGTAAAAACAACCTGCATTTTTTTACACCAGGTTAAGACGTGGTACAACGCAAGTAATCTGGACATTTTCGATGTTGAATAAATACAAAATTATTAAGAGGTTTGCAAAAAATATGCTAGCTAGCAACCTACATTCTTCTTAACATGGTAAAATCTTAGAATTGAATGAAGATATATTTTTGATGAATATATGAAGGATGAGAAGGAATTCCCATGTTAAGGGCCACTAACTGAAAATGACTATGCAGCCTATATCTGTATGGTGACATTGCTATTAAATGCTATTCATGGAAGTGGACTTGATGATGGGATAACCGCACATGTATATTGTTCTTGTGTTTGTGATGAGTAGCTTCATCAGATTGAAGAAACGGGGCAGTCTCATTTATTATGCTAAAGATACGAGAGTGGATTTGCAATTTGGCTTTCTACTGATTCTTCTTTTATGGTGACTTAGAGCTTAACCACAGTGTTATCTCTAATGCACACACTAAGTTATGAGTACTAATTGGTCTAAAAGATAAAATTTTTCAAATAGTGCTAAAGTTTTGGAGTTCGAATCTCGCTTAAGATTGAATAGGGGTTTAATTTAAAAGAGAAAAAGAAAAATAGTGCACTGAGACAGTCAAAAATATTTTGATTGAAAGAAAGAAAGAAAAACTTGAAGGATAAATTCTGTGGCTTGCAGATCTGAATCAGAATGAAAAGGAAAAGCTGTGATCGGTAACTCAATTAGTGGCCAGCTTTTCATATTGCCAGAGTACTAACTGGATTGTGGGTTCTCTATTGTCACTGTTACGGATGATTCGCTATTGCATGCACTGTTCTCTACAAATAGAAGTCAAAATCAAAGACAATTTACAGAGCTGTTTGCCATATTATAAACAGTACTTAAGAGTTAGCAATGTCACTTTCTCAGTAAGTTACCATAATACAAAAGATTAATTAGAAATTTGAATTATGATCTTCTCATTTGTGATCATTTACGGCAAGCTTTTAGTACCATTTTGAATGCAGAAAAAGGTTTTGAAGCACAAAGAAATAAAATCTTCAAATACCATGGGATGATCTTTGAAGATTTTAGTACCATTTAGATTGAAGGAAAGATTTTACTTCTGTGTGCTTCAAAACCTTTTGCTGCATTGACAATGGTACTAAAAGCTTGCTGTAAATGGTCACAAATGAGAAGTTCATAATTGAAATTTCTAATTAATCTTTTGTATTATGGTAACTTAAGATGTTAATGAGGCTGAATACAACAACTCATAACCATTATTTTTACAAATTATATGTCCCTTTTAGGATTGTTGTTGTCAAGGACCATTTCTGATTCAGCTTTTGATCCCACTGATGAGAATTCTAAGGCAACACAAGTTATTGCAACATGATCATCATGGTCCCATTGACTTTTTGTGCAAACAACTGGATCAGATTTGCAAGAAATGAAGTCTTGTCTTGATTTATTAACTGAGAGGGTTGATTTGTGACCAAAAGTTTGGCATTCATAATCTCATGAAATTCCATGATCAATGGAAACTTTGCATAGTAAAGTGAAAACAGACATATCTTTGGACTAGATTAGGTGGGCCTTAACATGCTTTTCCCTGGAAACTGACTTTTCTTACGACAGATTTCATAATCCCTTGAGAGTTCTAAAGAGATTTTAACTGAAATTAACTTGGGAAAGAAGAAAATTTTGGTGGGTTTTACTGCAAAATCTGCTAAGTATCCAATCAATCACAGTCATGCACAGGCGACAAGAGAGACAATATCAACATGGGATGTTGTCTAAATTTTTCCTGGAGGCCAATATTCATTCTTAACAAGAGGTTAGATCTTGGAAATTTCAGTACAAATGGAACTAGCCATCAAAGCTTAGTACCACAGAGAACTAAAGCTGGATATTTAATTGAAAATTGATATCCAGATGATGATTAGTTTCCTGTTCAATTTCTAACAAGGTAAAAGAATCCTTCTGGACTGATATTAATCAATATATTTTACATCAAAATAGTAATTTCAATCATGTTATAAGCATACTTTTACAATGAATCATGGGGCCTGCCATTTGGGGTATTCTGAAACTTAGCTTTAGGGATATTGGCTGTCGGCCAACTCATGTTCTTGCCAATGTTCAGAAACAAGGTACATGTTTTGAACTTCAATGGTAGCTTTAACCTTCCGGGAGAGAATACATGTGTGCTTGTTTGCACTTGGATCTACCATGAGCATGCGGAAAGAAAATGATCTGATCTCATCCAGAATGCAACATTAGCTAAATTTTCACAACATGTGTTCAACAATATCATTAGATAATACATTATCACAGCCTTCCATATCTAGAAATGATTGTGATTCTTGATGTTACACTGCACCATTTGGTTAATTTTCAACACCATACCCAACTTCAAGAATGCTGAATGCATCACAAAATGAATTTTTTTGCTAGAATCCGCATCAAGCTCCAACAACTAAAATTTGGGTTACTGTCAACTACTGGAAATATGGATACAAAATGCAATAAATTTGCACTTAGAAGGCAGCTAACCTAGCCTAATCTCCATGAATGAGATAATTTTAGGGTAAATTTAAACCAAATTTTGTATCCTATCAACCCAAATAACTTGAATGGATCTAAAATCCTCCATGATTGTCTTCAAAATGTACAACTACTGAGTGATAAAGAAGTAGCAGAAATCCATGGTGCAGAATTTCTCTGTCCTGGACCAGCATACCACGTGTAGTTCTCACTTTCAAATGCAAAATTGAGAAATGAAGTTACCCATTACTTACTCTTGACAAATATGTACACTAAATCAAATATTTTCACATCCCACCTGCATTTATACCAGCATACAATATATATATATATATATACACACACACACACACACTCTCCATCAAAGTATACAATCTGTAACATCTGCAAATTACTTATATCAGTTAAAACTTTTAACTACTGAGTGAACAAGCAAAGCAAAAGATTTCTACACTGGTAAATTTGGCTTTCTACAGGCCATGTCTACTCTGCATGTGGTCTGGTCACCAGAAGGCATCAAGAAAACGCAAGTATGTATGAATGAGATGTAACACACAAGCAATTTTGCAGACCTGAATCAACACTATGTAAAAGAGATTTTCCTGTTTGAGACTTTACAAGGTGGACCAGGTACATTTATAAAGATGACAGTCTCCTCAGAGAAATTGATTCCTTATTAGTCCGCAATTTCTAGACTATTTAACTCAAACATGCTTCTCACATTGTGAGTTTAAATTGGTTTTGTATATCAAACCTCGTCTCAATTTTCACTTGAGTGCAATTTAATCCTGGAATCTCACCTATTAAATTGACTAGGACCGACAACGTTATAATGTTAATAATACACGTTGGTGTACAGTAATTTTGAAGGGTATTGAGATTCCAGATGAATGATTTTTTCTCTTTTTACTAGCATGAGAGAGGTTGTATTTACAGGGCAATTTCAGAAGTGTATTTGAGGTAAACATAAGAGTTTGATTAACATTTGCCTGCACAAATTGAAGTACATGTTCAGTAATTGAAAGAGCCCACAATCACATGGTGGTCACATGGGTAGAGAGGAAAATTGACACCCTAGACAAACAAGTAGGCCAACCAAGCAACTGAGATATCATTTCAAGATTTTAAGAACACTGTTGGTAAAGGCCACGTAGACAGACAAAGCACCATTTGGTTTGGCTCATTGATTAAAGAATTTCTTATTACTTTAAAAGATTGTCATTCTTAATTCTTCCAAGATGGCAAAAGTCCTAAACTAGTCCCAAGAATTGTTTACCCTCAGAAGTTTGAGATCTAAAATTAAAGGTAATTTTTTTTTAACTTTTGCACTCCAATACAACTTTTAAAAACACAACTAGTTAAATTCAACTAATTAAGAATAAATACAAACAGCCCCTCAGTCTTCTACCAATCACCTATCTACTTGTACTTAACAAATAGTAATTCCATTTGACAGTAGTTGTGACAGGCCCAAATGTTTTTCATCCATGTTTATTTTGAAATGAAAAAAAGTTCATTTCATTGAATATCAACAAAGATGGTAAACTGGCAAAGTTCGAGGTGGGCACTCTATAAGTATCCAAAAGAATAACAAAGGTAAGAATACGACTCTCAACACCATATAGGATGATTTTTTTTTTTTTTTTTTGAGATTCAATTCACCACAAACAAATGCAGACAAGTCCGGTAACAAGTTTGAAGTAAATGAGGAAAAGATACAACTCATCTAACACAGTAAGGAGGATGAGGAAAAGATACAACTCATCTAACATAATAAGGAGGATGACCTGGCGGTGAAGCACCACCTGGTCGCGCTGGCTGCACTCCTGGTTGAGACATTCCCGTAGCAGGTTGAGACAAGGGAGATGAACCAACCGGCATTGGTGCAGTAGCAAAAGCACGAACTGGAGATGCTGGGTATGTTTGACCAGGATAAGTTCCTGTAGCCGAAACATAAGTAGGGGCTCCTGCCTGCGCAGACGGATTCCAAGATGGAACTTGTGCTGGTGCTGCAGCTGCATATTCACTCCCGGGATACATTGGAGCTGCCTGATGATTCTGCCAAACTGCTGGAGCTGCAGGTACACCAGGTATCTGTTGTGCCGCAAGCAAACTCGGATCCTGTACTGTGTAATCTCTACTTTTGTCACTGTAGGCCTACACATCAATAAATAAATCAATCTTATTTGTAGAGTCTCTTGAGAAACACATTATAAAATTAAACTTAACTAAAAACAGGAGGCAATTAAGTGTCAAGATGCATACTTTTTAGGGACCGAATCTTTAGCCAATCAAGAATGAATTGAGTTTTTCTTCTAAGGATTTCTAAAATTTCTTTTGCGCTTTTTTAATTTTCTCATGAAAATTAACTCAAAAGCACATATTAATACCTTAACATTGAGATCAGTATGACGAGAGTATGATAGATGAAGCTTACAATAGCCACCATCATAAATGCAATGTCCCTCCAGAGCTTCTTTTGCAAGTGCTGCAGTTGCAACATCTGGAAAATAACATCATGAACATCAGTACAGACCTACCGGGAACCACTGAACTGAATGTAAGAAAATAAATACATACTCGAAATTCGGTCATCTAATCAAGGATTACAAAATGATATAAAAAGATTACCATACACCCCAAAAAAAATTCAAACAAATGAACAAGGATTACAATAAAACAATGTGAAGACACCAATCAGGAAAACAAAACATAAGAAAATAACAGAAGCAGGACTAAAAGGAACAGTAGATACTCAAGTTCATCCTTAGGACAAAGAGCCAATTTGCTTTGAATTTTCTAACAAGATAGAGATTCAGAAGTTCTAATATTTGAGATATGAAAAATGACCCAATTTATGCAGCTGAGTTATCATTGTTAGAAGCAGACAACCTCATGGTTCATCTCTTCCTTCCTCTCTCTAACTGTAGACAAACAATAATTCTAGTAAGAACCAGAAAAGAAATTGCATAATGAAGATTAAAACAGCTGGCTAGAATCTAGCGTATGAGGCTATAATGATCTCCAATTGGGGCCATAAGTGGGAGTTACCTTCCAAGTCTTAGCTTACTGCCAAGAGTCAATAAGTGATATTTTTTTGAAGTGCAAACTTTTGAAAGAGCACTAATTACTCTTCCAATAATGCCTCGCCTTCACATTCTTCAGCCTGAAAGGAGCAAAAATTCCAGATCCCTATCTGGCTATCTAGAGCCGAAAATATATACAAAAGAGTTCCCTGGTAAGTCAGAGGGCCACAGAATTTAACCAGCATATAATCAATTACCTCCACTAAGAATCATTCAAGTTTGTCAACTATGAAAATTGGGCTTTTGACAATACCATTTGTCCCAATTTATTTAAAAATGGTGTTCCTAATATTAGAATACCAACCATGAATCTCCAACTGTTCAGAAGATCATCTTTCATTGCATTGGAGAAAATGAATCCCAAAATTCAGTTAAATGAAGTTATGCCAGTGATGTATAAAGTAGATCCCAATCAAGGCTCTTAAGAGTAGCTGCTTAGTACTACACTTCCTAGTGGTACACTGAGGCTTGAAACCTCATAAATTATAATAATAATTTTTGGACATATATCCCAAGCACTCACTTCAATTTAAAGAATCTTCTGTACCCCCATACCGTTAGACAATCTATAAAAATTTCCTAAACATGTAGACTTCGCAATATGCATTTGACACTTCATGGCATAAACATCAACACATTAGGTGGTAGAAAGTGCCCAAACAATACATGGATGTATGTTTGGTGGATTCAATTACACTTTTTTCCATATTAAAAGAGAGAGAACCAGAGCATACGTGGAAGAGAAAGAAGAGGTGAAGGTGAAACCAGAATAGGAAGACAAAATGGAACATTAAGAAGCAATTGAAGTTTAAACTAAAATAAAAAGAAATCATCCAAAGACAACAGCGTCCAAGTATCAGCTAACCCAGGAAAGAGTCTTGAAGGTGGAAAAACTTCCATAAAATATTTCTACAAAGAACTTTTCAAGTGTCAAACAGTTCCTCACATGCAAGAAATATACAAAAACCGATTGTGCACAAAACACAAGGCTATACAAAACGGGAGCACATATGTGTAATAATAATAGTAATAACAAATTCAGGAATAATAACATCTTCAAGGATGAAGACAAACCAGGATATTGAACTAGAGCCTGCGTGCCGCCGTTTTTCTCAAATATAGCAATTTTCTGAACTGTGCCAAATGAAGAGAATACCTATCACAGGCAAAGCAGAAGCATTTTATGAGCAAAATTTTATGTAACAAAACAAGAATCCATCGTAATGAAGGAAGCATATAGACAATTCCTCACCGTGTTAAGAACATCTACAGTGACAGCATACTGCATATTCTCAATTGAAGCAAGAAGTACATTACTCTCAGGTTCTTTCTTTTTTCCATCAGGACCAATAGTAGGCTGGAGTTGACAGCTTGTTAGCGCACTCACATTACTACAAAACACAGTAAATACTACAGAAACGAGAAGGTACCTGCATAACACCCTCAATCGCAGTAGGATTCACAGGAAGGTAGGGGTTTGTATAATCCCTGCATTATTTGGCAAACAAAACTATGTTTATCATTCATAAATTATACACCATAACCTATTACACATAAGCTTGAGAAACTGTAGCGGAAATCAGAACATTATTCAAAATAAAATGATAGAAGAGGCAAACTCAAATTTATATATGATCATGTATTCCTAAAATCATCACATAAATCAAAATTTTTCAGGCAAACACTGAAGCCAAAAATGCACATACGTATTTGAAGGGAAGTGACTAGTGTACGATAGACAATGTTATGCTAGATAGCAAAGCTAAAATACTCACTGTGATTTGGTAGACATTGCTAAAATCAAATCAATTTAAAAGTTTCTATGGAGCATTTGAAAATCATTTGCATAACAAAAGCAATTGCATAATTTCACAGTAAATGTGCAAGAAACTCAGACTACAATGACATTTGCAAATGCATTAAACTACTCTCAAAGATCAGGGAAATTACTACACAGCCATGAAAATACATCTGTATTCTGTGTACCAGGCTTCACTAGGGCAATAGACGACAAAAAGCAGACGCATCAATCAGCAAGACCTCAAATACCAAAAATAGACTATCTGTAAGAGGCTTGAGCAATAAACATGATCGCGTACAAAATGAATAATAAATAAAACATCAGATTCTTGATCTATTATGCCCTTTGTTACCTGCTCCGATGAGACTGAAACTTGATATTCAAATCAGTGTGCGCAGAATATGATATACGCAAATGGCAGGAACCAACACGCTCTGGAAGCAAGTACCTAAATTGAAACATCATGACACAAAAAAAAAAAAGATAATTTCAAATATTGGGTTAATTCAGAGCAAGAACAATCCAAGTATGAATGCGAAGAAAATGTTCAGAAGTGGGCAAAATTAGTGCATGCCTGGGAATACTTCTCCCATCCAAAGCATTCCTTGCTGAAGATGCAGTCTCGGAATCAGTAAACTGGATTAATGCCTGCCAAGATAAGTCACAAAGTTGAGAAAGATCAAGGCAATTTCAAAGTTACCCAAATCCAATTTTTGATCTCTTACCTGGAAACCAGCGGCCTTTTCAAAAGTGGCAATCTTATGCACAAAGCCAAAAGCAGAAAAGACCTGAAACAAGTATCAAATAGATATGACTGCATCCTAAAAAACATTAAAGAAGAACAATAAGTATACCACTAGGAACCATCCCGAACATCGATACACTGGAACAAAAAGAAAAAGTAAATTGCAAACGGATAAGTTATAAGTGCAGAATGACACCTGTACATATATGCGTCAAGATAGACCTTAGAAAGGAGTATGACGGACATGATAAAATTTCCAAACTGTCTCCAACAAAAGAATCTTAAATAAGAGGCAAACCATCTGTGATTCAATTGATTTAATCAAAATTGACATAATTCAATCAAGGTGTAAACCAAGAACATATAAAAACTGTCTTTATTTGACACTAAACGTTGACTAATTATAAGTGGCATAACCATCTGTGATTGTATCGGTTACAAAGAATATATATGCTTTCACCTTAAAAGACCCTGAACATAACACCGTAATCCACATCTGCTCCAAAAAAAACCTTTAATAGAGTTTAACTATGTATTTCATGCCACATTTAGATCCCGAGACGAATACATGGGTTTGTAATATCTGATAATGCAGTGTCAAATGTGATAACTTCCAAATAGAAAGCACTTACCAGATGAATAACATCAATGCTCACATCGCCAGCTTCCACACCTTCAATTGTTACCAGTAAAACATTTCCAGGAACATCTCCTGGGCTCTTGTTGTTGACAATTTCATGTCTATTTGAATACTGAATATACACAGTTTTACCACGAACCTGAGCAGGCTCTGATGATGAAGCATAATATGAAACCATTGAAATGGCTTGATTTAAGTCTGCCTGCAAGAAATAACCATGTCTATCAAACATAGAAAAAAAAATTAAGGTAAAAAGAATTGTACACCACACAGTAAATTAAACAGCTTAAGCAAAAGTATAAATTAACTGAATGAGGCAAGCTGAAGAACAAATACAGGTGCTACTCCAATTTAATTTGAATTCACATTGAAATGCCACTCAACCCAACCAAGCCTCAATGCAGAATTAGTTACTAATTCTCCATCCCACGTAATATTTGGTCTAGCTTTTCCCCATTTCAGCCCTACTGCTTGGATTCAAATCACTCCTCAGCATGGAACATCACATGTCACCTCAAACCATCCCAGTCAACTTCCCCTTTCCTTCCCAAAATGCACCATCTCTACCTTACCGTTTCTTGTGTTCTCACACATTCACCTCAATAACCTGATCTTGCCCGCATGCATTTTAGGAACAAGTTTATTCTCGACTGCCAAAGACTCTTGAATTCACATCAAAATAGCATCAACTCAAATCTCTAGTGACAACTCCTATTTCGTTTCTCAGTTAAAGTTTATGCTGGCTCCTTATTAATGTAAGCATGCGTCCCCACCAAGCAATGCAATTAAATCAATCAATTTCATCCAATGTAAAACTAAATCTAAATCGAGTGATCAAAATTTACTTCAAATTTGAATCTCACAAAATTAACTTAACTTCATCCCAATCTATATCTATACGTATAATTTTTTTTTTCAAACGAAAACTACACCAGTTCGAATTCTAAAAAATTTACACAAAGGCGCATAATTTTCCATCAATCTGTTTCCTACTTAATCAAACAGGCCGAAATCGAAATAAAACCGAATCGAGCAAACACGAACAACCCCAAATACTTACGAATTCAACAAAAGCCTGGTTGCGATTGGCGCCGACATTGCACTTGGTGTTGACGATCTTGCCAAAAGGTCTACCCAGCTCGACGAGCTCCTCTTCCGCGCACTCCCATGGTAAGTTACGGAGGTGGAGGACCTTCGACGGAGTCTGTGTGTACCGGAACTGCGGCTGGCTCGAGGTCGACATGTAGGGTTTGTTTTTCCTTTATTCTTATTTGTTAATTCTGTTTGTTTGGCCGGCTAGAAATTCGGGGATTTTCTTGCGAAAGTTTAACTATTACGTTACTATAAATCAGATTTTAGTTGGGACACCGCGTGGTGTGCTGTGGTGGTGAGCTTTTATATCAAGTTATAGCCCTACAGGCGTGCTGGGTAATGCACACCATATATATATATATATATATTGTTATTTTATAACGAAATTACCGTTTCATCCTTGGTTAAATAAATAGTATACATGTCAATTGTAAGATGCTCAAGGGCATTATCGGTATATAATTATTAAATAATTGTTCAAATTTTAACATTATTATTAAAAGCCTTGGTATATTTTTTTTATTTATCTTAATTATTATTATCACGATTGATTATTTATAAAAATAATATAACGTGTGAATTTATTGTCGTTAAGGTCAAATTTCATAATTTCAACATCGTTAAGGTCAAATTTCATAATTTCATGACTTAATATATGCTTGTCATATAGTAAAAAACTACAACCCCTAAAGCTATCACTTCATTTGTACCCGAGTTTGGTTCGCAAGTAGATCATTTCAATATGCATCATAGCACACAAAATAATTTGCCAACTGCTTTTATTCCTTGCCAAAATCGCAAATACATTACTTTCTTTTTCTTTTCCAGCAAAATCTTTCTATACAATCAAATTAAACTACACACTAATTGTTATGGGGATAAAGGAAGTACACAATGTGATTCAGTTGAATTTACCACTTTGCAACTGTAAGATCGAAAACCTGCCGGAAAACATACCAACAAGACTTGCATTTCAATGGATCAGTCAGCCACATACTGGACAACAATCTAAAACGTAGTCATAGCGTGTAAGATATAAGCAAATCTACCACTAACTTTCCCTGTGAACATCCTAGAATCAGTCTTCAACAGCCTCTGAAATGTCAATAAAAAATGACATGCAACGTATCTTTCAATTGAGGACTCCAAGACAGCAGCCATTTAATTCATAAGACAACCTCCAAAACTTACCAATGAGAATACCCAGAAACTATTTCTTCAAACAATTTTAATATTTACAACCTACTTCGATTGAGATATTCATCAGTATTGAAACACAAGAATCAGTATTGAAACACAACAAGCCTCTTATTCAAGATTGCAAAGCAAGCACTTTTCAAATGGATGCAATATAAATCATTAGCTGAATAAAACTAAGGTTTGAGAACTCAAAGCTGCAGGATATGGAAAATGTAGTTATAAGGCATTAACCTGATTGGCAATTCACAAACGAGAAAATAACATACTTTTTTTCACATTCCATCCACGAAAACCAATGGCCACATGATATTAAAACTTGCATCCATTATACACTCTGATTTACCTGTATAATGCATGCTTCAGGGAAATGCTGTTTCTCGCAATTCCAATCACAATCAGAAGGCTAGCTAACTGTTTTCATTTTTCCAATTAAATATATTTTCCAACAGGCTAAACGCATGAAAGGGATTTCATAGAAACAAATGAACTTCACAACCAAGAGGCAATATATTATGAAGACAAAATACCAATGCCTGGTTTTAGATTTAAGTTGACACGAGTAAAACATCAATGCCAGTAATGCAGATGATTTCAGTTCTGATACTTCAGGGCAACTGGTTAAGTTCTGAGAGATCAAATCCATTAAAATTAAAACCATCAAAACTAAGACAACATAGCTGATATTTGTTAGATAAACAAAACCCAAAACATTAAATACAACTGCCAGAGGATGGAAATATCCCGGTTTTATTACTAGGAAAATAAAAGTAAAATAAAGCGGAAACATAGGCCACCAGCAATATAGGTTGTTTGGAGCACAATATGAAGAGCTTGGTGAATTTGGTGTCAAGGAGATGTCAAATTTCAATAGTGAATAAACAAATCCTCCACATATATTTAGTTCTTCTAAGTACAGGCAAGAGGGTAGGCCATGAGTATGTCAACCCTGGTTCATCTGGTCTTCCGGTTTAAGGCAGGCTGCATCAAAAGAGGCAGTGGGCAGGCTTCAGGCTTCATGGATCTCAGCTGTTTTAATGGGAAGGGAAAGGCAACAAAGGTAAAACAAGAGCATCAGAATCCTATTTACAGGGAGTCGGATTGGTATCATATCAAACTGTCATATGCTAGTATGTGACGGAGATGGAGTTACTAGTTATATCAATTAAGAGGGAAATAAAAGAAAATGAAAAGGCCATAATAATCTACCTGCATGGGCATCCCCAAATTCTAGTAATAACTTTTGCGCCGAGAAACAGGGGTATGGCTGGACAACCTGATGAGAGAAGCTAACGATGAGATTTTGGGGTTCATAAAGCAGCAAGAATAATACATGATCTTACTAACAAACTAGGATTTGCACAATCTGCCACCATAATACATCAATAAACTGAATTCCATGATAAGAACCAATTAATAGATAACAAAAGACACTAAAAAAGACATAATCACAGTAGAAAGAACTAAAATAAATAAATAATACTTACCCAGAGGTACCACTACGTCCTGAAGAGTAATTTCCATAAGTTCCATAAGCACTGCCACTACCAACAATCTACAGATAATATAAAAAATTATTATACCACAAATAATAAATGGGTTCTCAAAAACTAATTTGTTACACAAGCTGCACAGAGGTTAAATGTGCATAGTTATGCAAGTAGCATGTAACGAGATAAATATAGAATAAAGCAATATTAAAGCAGCAAAAAGATCTTCCCTAAATAAGGTTGAAGGCAAATAGAAAAGCAAGTAGAACTTACTCTTAAAATTAAAATGAGTGGATATTTATAAAAATAATTATAGTATAAAAGTAGTTACATGAGTACCTGTGAACTACCATAACTTCCATAACTATCACCAGGGACCAAATCACTTGAACCATAGCCACCAGAATAAGGATGCCCACGTCCATGCCTTTTGCTATCCCTGCTTTCATAACTTAAACTGTCTGAACCATTTTCTGACACAGGAAGGTATGGCAAAACTGGCACAAATGTAGAAACTGCACCCTCCCTATCAAAAACATTTGCTCTTAACCGTGTTGTTACTTGTACGAGAGCATCCTTGGCAAGATCAAGGTCCCCAGAAATCTGATCATAAAGAAATCAGCAATATTGATATAAGATAAAGAACTTTTCTAAATATACCGGGCAACAATTAAGAATACATATATGAAGGCTTTAATATAATCTTTACCTGCACCAGCTCATCATCTTCAGATGCAATTTTTGGAAGGCCTTCCTTAGGAAGTATACGAATATTAGCTTTGGTCAGTCTCCTCATCTCAGTTATAATAGCTCCTCCTTTTCCAATAAGGCAGCCAATACGAGAGGTTGGAACTAGTAGTCGGGTCGTGTACGAGATAAGTCCTGAATCTCTTTCACTTTTCTCACTGCACCTGGGTTGCAACCGCACGACGGCTTCTATAGCTGGAGAGAATGTGTCCTCAAAAAACTGAAATGACTCAAAATTGGAAAACCGTTAGAACTATACACCAAGACACTCCACAATTAACCATGCACCAAAAAGACATTAGAAATTCACCTCCTTCGACGAAATGGTTATTAAGCAATCATCTCCTTCGGTTGCTGAACTATCAACTTTGACAATTGCCCGTGTCTCCTGTCTGATCTGATTGATTATGGCACCACCCTTGCCAATCACACCTCCAATATTTGCAATTGGACAAACCAACCGAAGGGAAAACTCTTTTGAAGACATCTCATCCCTTGGAGCAGAGTACAAAGAGCGTGACCAATCTCCAGTGGTGTCACCTTTGTATCCTCCATAAGGACCCACCAATGGAGCTATTCCCACAATTGAGGTGGTAGCAGTTGGAGCCATGAGTGAACTGCTAGAAGGGTAGGCATTGGAAATAGCAGAAGCAAGCAAGTGTTGAGATCGCGAAGGATTTTCGTGAAGGCGATTTGCTATTTGATATAGAGCCTTCTTCACAACTGACGCTTCCCCAGATATCTTAAGCCCAGTCAAAAGAACAGAAAGTAAGTTCAATTGGAAGCCTAAGCCAATAAGGTATGAACAAGTTACAAAAACTTCTATTTTCTTGGATTCTGGAAAATTTTCATTCAGTTAATGAGCCAAAACAAATGAGAAAAAAAATACAGAACCAACTTCACAAACACGGATTCAAATCCGAGTATGCATGCTCAATAAAGGGGAAAAATACAAACAAGTAATTCTATAATAAAATAAAGTGATATTAACCACCAATCCAACATCAAAAATAGAAATCAGATGTATATTTTCAGGTATAATGATAACTTGATTGCCTACAAAGGACCAAGAGACAGAAAATGATAGAGACCACAAAATAATTCTATACTTTCATGATTTATAAAAAATAAAAATTCTTCTTCAGACTGCCATATTGATCACTACAAAGAATTCCAACAACATAAAATCACGGGCATCACAGAATAGCACAGGAAAGTTTAACGTTCACCAGAATACCTGCACAAGCTCGTCTGACCTCAATGCACAAGATGGCAAATGATCATCCTTCAGAATACGAATCTGTGCACCAGTTTCACTACGAATGTTCTGAACTATCTGTCCACCTTTTCCAATAACACATCCAATCTGATCAGATGGTACAAGAAGCTTAGCAGTGACCTGGTGACCACCTTCAAAGTCTTCATCACCATGCAATTCTTCAGCGATAACCTTATCATGCACCCTAAACAATGCATCCTGAGCAGGTGACACAAATTTCTCACCATCTTCATAGGCATTTGTCTCATCACTAGCACTGTAGATAGTAACCACACGCTCCTCAGAACCTGGAACTGTCTCACCAATCCTGATCTTTGATTTAGTGTCTATCCTTAATTGCTTGACAATCTCCCCTCCCCGTCCAATAATGCTCCCAATCTTTCTTATTGGGCACAAGTATCGGTACACGGTATCTTCTAAACCAATTATAAATTGGTCTCTATCTTCGCCAGAATACCTTCTTTTATTTGCACCATTGTCAGCATAGTCAGTCTGTGAATTGGACCGTTTTCCATAACTATTCCTCTGACCAGCCATGAATAAGTGGGTTTATATCTGATTGAAATCAAACCATACAACACTTAAAAACCAATACAGAAACTACTCATAATAAAACTAGCTGAAAATTATCTTCTAAATTGGTTGAAGAAACTATACAGTGCCATCAAACCAGCCCAGGTTTTCAAACAGCTAAACAAACTTAATGTGTCAACAAATATTATCCAAAAGTTCGAATTGCTAAGCAAGACAACATTTGAATTCAACCTGAACATACCATATAAACAATAAAATAATACCAACCATAGTTCATTGCAAATGCAATGAAGCCAATAATCCAAACTAAACTTCTATTTTACAAACTTCAAGTAATCTCATAAAGCATTTTCAAAAAATTATAAAAAAAATAACAAAATCATCCGATAAATTATTGCCCATAGACAAGTAGCGTCTTTAATCTTAACCCAGACATATTTTCATCCCAACGTTACGTAATTTATACGATGTGTACAACTGACGCATACAACGTAGATCTAAACAATGAACGATCAGTCAAACCCTAATTCTCAAAAAACAAAGATTAAACTAACAACCAAATTAATCCATAGAAAAAAGAAATTGAAGTACGAGAATTCAAATAGATAGATAGAATCTGTACACTGTTTGATGGATTCCAATGAAAGTAACAGAGAGTGTTAGACTAGGGCAAAATTTTCTTCTTCTTCGCAGGCACACTCTCCTTTTTCTAGTGCTTTGACTGAGGCTGGGTTCTTTTAATTGGTCTTGTTGCTGGATGTTACGACGTGTAGAACACGTCGTTTAAATTATTGATAATTACGATTTATCCCCAAATCTTATGAATATTCTGATTCTCTGCCATAATCTGCTTAAATTATCAAATTACACCTTAAATTTTTTAGAAAAAAGGTAAAGGAGGAACATAAAATTTTGAGTAAATCATGGTAGACAATATTTGAAAGATTGTGAAGCAAATCAACCATGACTTTGCAAGAATTATCAAATATATAAATATGAATTCATAATCTTAATTTCTTAACCATGTAGTGACAAGAAAGCCAGAGGAAAGGATAAATGCAAGGACTTAGTTTTATATTTCTTACATTCAAACTTGGTAAACAGTGAAATTTATTTGTTGGTATATGACAAAAATGGAGTAAATTAACACACCTAACTCAACTTCCCTTAGCCAAATATCACTGATTTTGGACAGACACTTCATTTAGTGCAAGTCAATACTGTTGCCATGTTTTAAATGTTTTCTGCAGCAATTCCAGGACTCCTCTAGGCTTAAATTTATTTTGTTAGCAGATCAACTTTGTTGATTGAGACAGATCTTCAGATTCAAAATACAACTTGGTTTTATCACCCATGCTAAGTCACATCCAACACCATAAAACCTTCCATGTAAACTCCATACTTTCTGTGTTAATCTATTGAATAACAACACAAATTTTGACAGTTCTAATGCTGCCTCTGCACTCTTTCAGCAGCTTCATTAATACTTGGAAATAGATCAGCTTTTTTATGCAAAATCCTTTATAAACAAACAACTCTAAACCATATCTCTTGCTTCAGTTCAATCCAACCCCATTTGTCCATTTCCCTGCTATGAGAGCTTTTCCATCCAATTGGCTTCTTTCTTGTATGGGGTCTTCCCTTTTTGCTTATTTCAAGTAGAGAATGTTGTCTTTCTCATTTGGGAAATTTTTTTTGATTGGTTGTGTTTGTTTGGAATGTCTGCTACTTCTGTTAACTGAGTTTTTTTTTTCTTTTCTTTCATCTAAGATCTTGCATGGGGGAGTGAGGTTATGTGGTGCAGCCAAGGATGACTTGCCGACAAGCTTTTATTCATGAACATTTTACCATAAGTTTACCATAAGCTTGTTCATTACATATGTGAAAGTAATACATGTGATGTGTTAATTTACATACTGATCGGCAAGTCTTCTCTGGCTACATAACTCCCTCCTTCTCTCATGCTAGATCTCGGATGATAATCGCAATAATGATGATGATGATGAAGAAGCAAGATAACAACAAAGTGGGTAAACCTTTTTTTTTTTTTTAAATCTTGATGATTTTCTTTCTGTTTTAAGTTTAGGTCAGTTTCTTAGTTCTAACACACTGTAGAAGTGTCATTATATATATATATATATATGCTTCATTGATGTTACACTTCTACCATGCAGCAGCAGGGAAAAAATGTACACCAACTTAAGTTTGAGCAGTTCAAATTATGCATCAAAGCTCATGTATTAGTAAAAAATGGTAGATTTATTACTTGAACAGTCTTCAAAAATGAAGCTGCATTCTGCCATGATTGATTTGCTATAGCATAAGTGATTCTGATTTATTACTGAAAAAAATGTATCTTAGATACTGAAGTTTGAGGGAAAACAGTTTCAATCTGAGTTACTTACTGCTTGCTCTGGTTATTCAAGTTATACCTAAATCGCATATTTGGCAAAGAAATGAAAGTTTAGAGATATAATCTTCGAGAAGTTGAAGATTGATTATATCTTAATTTGATTCAATATTTAGGGCTGAAGAATTCTGTAATTAAACCTTGAATGTTTCTGAAACTCTTGAACCAAGAGGAAAATGTCATGTGATATTAACTGCTCTTTATATACAATCAAGGCCAAAAGTTTACTCCATTTTTGCCATTTTCTTCTCTTTTAATCCTGTCAAACTACTCCTTCATTTGCATTTATATGTATTCAAAGTAAAATCAAGAGCCATTCCATCAATCTAGCATCAAATATGGTAAATAAATGAAAGTTCAGAAACAACAGAGATCCATAATCAACAATTTCTTATGTGTAATGTAAAAAGCTTTGAAATAAAACTGCTTAAATTCCAAACATGTATACAAATTAGAAACAGTTCATACAATAAATCAAAACTCCAAGCAAATGAACTCTGAATATAAATGTAAAAATCTAGAGAGAAATGAGACCTTCTCGGACAAGCAGACCAAACATGAGAACAACAAGGCCAACTGAGATGCACTGAGTTGGAGATATAAAAGTCTGTGAATATGCAGACAAAGTGATTCCTGCTCCAACCAGACCAATCAAAAGTGAACTCAAATTTTGATTCATGTTTCTGTGTTTTGCTTCTTGTCTTCTTTGTTGCTTTGCCTTTCTTGTTAAAGATTCTGATTTGAGATGACTGAAGATGGTGCTGAGAGATTATGGTTGATGCCTTTTGATAATAAGTTTAAGCCAATTTCTTATTTTGAAAGTCAACTCTTTGGTGTGATAGAGCTGACATTAGTAATTGATCCAAGAATACATTTTATTATTATTATTATTAT
>JAXCLQ010000015.1:1290382-1306407 GCA_035584115.1 Cedrela odorata
ATATATATATATATATAGTTTGCTTGCTTGATCATAATAATGGCTGATGAAATTATTACATCTCTCGTTTTCATGTGTGTGAATCCAGGAAGAAAGAGTGATGAACGAGAAAATTAACTTACGTGGATATACCATAATCAGCACAAAGGCAGCCTGAAAATGATGCGGGATTTGGTCAAAAAAATCAAAAACCATGAATGGAAACGTAAAACAAATGGCTATATACGGATAGCTTCAACAATTCTCTTCTACCTTCTTCATCCTCCTCAAACCCTCACTCTCAAATCTCCCCTGCTTCAATCTTTTTTTTTAAATAAAAATAAAAATAGTATTTTTTAGTTATTATATTTCGGATATAAATATGCGTTCGGTATCATATTTTAAAAATTGTAAGAGAGTTTAATTTGAGTAAGAAAAATATTTTATGATGTATTTTGTGATTTATTTTATAAAATAGATAAAATATTTTTAAATTATTTTATGATTTTAAATTATAAATATATAATTTGTATTTTTTATTTTATGAGTTTAATTTTAACAAAATAATAAACGACATATTTTACATATAAATTTATAAAATAAAAATGAAAACAATGACAATTAATAATATTAGACGACTGTTATTAAGTATTATTATTGTTGCAAAGTTGTGGGTGCATGTGCATAGATTATTATCTAAAGTTAAGTATTAGGAAGTAAAATGAAGAACTTGTATCAGTATTCTTATTTCTAGCCTTCTGCGTTATAGAGTTTCCTTTTAATCTCCTTTTAATTGATCATGCTTCAATTGAGACTCAAATTATGTTAGCAACCGTTTGATTATTTCTTGCAAATTCTGATGATCATCCAATTATTAAAGGGTTAGTTAACAATAATTACTGTTCTCTATCTATTTATTTGTCAAAGGTTCATGTCATATGTTAGGTCGCCAACCAAGAGTTTATTCAGTACTGAATAAGAATATATGGCAAGATGCACGAGTGGATTGATTGACAGTCATATAAAATCAAAGTACAATCCAATAATGTTTCCCTTGAATTAATGTTTCTAATTGCTTCTTGGCTTTGTATTCAAGTTCTTAGAGAACTATTTAATTTATCGTCTTTATTTTTATTGGAACATAAGATATTTTTTTGATTTTGTATTGATGTATAGGATGTTTAATGTACATCAATATAAATTATGTTAACGCTTAGAGAAAAATTCGTATTAACAACATTAATTTTTATATCAAAAGTTTATATTAACATATAATTTTAAAAAAAAAAAGCGAGTTAAAAGAATGTCTATGATTATTATTGATGTTAATTCTAGAATTGTTACATATTATGTGCAATCTTGAGTTATGAAATATCTCATACTTAGGGAATTTAAAGGGTAATTTCATATTGTTACTTCGAACATATAACAACAAATTTAATGGTTATAACATTACAACTGTTGTACTAGAGGGGAATCCAAAT
Organism: Cedrela odorata; assembly: GCA_035584115.1. Taxonomy (NCBI): domain Eukaryota; kingdom Viridiplantae; phylum Streptophyta; class Magnoliopsida; order Sapindales; family Meliaceae; genus Cedrela; species Cedrela odorata. Next base: position 1,291,846 of record JAXCLQ010000015.1, read on the forward strand.
TTAAGTCTTGATTGTGTGCAATGAAATTGTGCCACATCTTGTTGTGTATAATAATTTTAACTTCCTTTTCTGGGAGAAGTGACAACACTTCTTTGCAACACTTTCAAGTACGTCATATATAATAATAAATTTAAGATAGGCATCAACAATTCATTCATATCCTCGACTCAAAGCACATTTCTTTTCGCCTTGAAAACTCTCCCTCGGTTAATTAATTCCCACTTCAAAAAAATATTATTGATGATGTAGCAAATTTTTTTTTTTTGACTCAGTACATTAGTAATGATCTTTTTTTTTTCTTTTTTTATCTCCTAACTTTTATCTACGCTTACAATTAACAGCTACGGGGTGACTTCTTTTCTTATTTGCTAGTTTCTACTTGCGCTCACAATTAACAGTTATGGGTGAAAAATCGGTTGTCCGGCAAAAACCGTCTAATACTTAAGTTATAATTTTACTTGTTAATATCAAAGAGAAAGAGAGCTAAGGAAAATATAAACTTTTTCTAATAGAGTGTTATCATCTTGCGTACCTGGTAATCATTAACTTCTTTTTATAAGTGTGAGTCTCACAAACTTGGTAGAATTCTATCAAATCTGGAAATAATAATCCCAGTAGTATTTTAATTTCAAAAATCATGGAAATTATATTTTATAAGCATCGACTTTTCGATTTTATGGGATCTTGAGTCTTTCTTACAGAATACTTCTATCAGGCTAAAAATCCTTATTATTGAATAATCTAGAGAGAGTTTGAGAAGAAAATGAATCCTTCATAGATACGTAACCGAAGTGAGGTATCGGGAGTCTTTGTTTGAGACTCCTTTATTTATCTAAGATGAGCTCAGGTATCGCATGTCTAAAACTTTTATAAACTGTGACCGAGACCTTTATAAGTTGAGGCCGAAACCCTTATAAATTGTGGGCGAGAACCTTGTAAGCTGTAACTGACACGATTGTAAGCTGTGAAGACCTTTGTAAGTTGTGGCTGAGACCCTTGTAAGTTATGGCCGAGACCGTTGTAAGTTGTGGCCGATACTCTTGTAAGCTGTGGCCGAGACCCTTGTAAGCTGTGGTCGAGACTATTGAAAATTAGTCTCCGAATGAGATTCTGATTTGAGATCTTTGACATGACCTTAAGAGGTTTCGGATCTTACTACTCCTGAGGTCCTTGTTATCCCCTGGATATTTTTTCTTAGATCGGACCAAGTCTCGGGATATTCCTCTATTTTTCATGTAACTCTGTTCTGGACCCAAAACCCATTGAACTTCACTTAGGCTCTGAATTATATCCCAATAGTTAGATTTGCCCATATACAATTAATCACATTTAAAATGTTTTGTGACATGTAAATATTTTTCAATAAGAAGATTGGGTCTGCCCATCTCCTACTAATGCATTCCCATTTTGAATTCTAGAGTAAGATGACCTTTCTTGATCATCCTCATTGCCCAATTCTTATACGTAATGATCCTTACCATTTTTTGAAAACTTTAGTGTTTCCATTTATATGTTTTGGAATTGTCTTTATATTTTAATTCAAAAGAGTCTTAGTTATGATAGTCTTACAATATTATTATATTATTGTAACGAGACTATTTAATTAATGAGTTGAAAAAAAGTTATAGGTTAGTATTAAATAAAAAAATCAAGAAATATTATTTTATTTCATTTATTTTTCTTTTATTTATTTATTTATTATTTTTATAATCAACCCACGAGTTTCCTCATTTCACTAATTGAATTATCCTACCACATCAGTATAATAATGCAATAGAACTGTATTACCTAAAAGACTTTATACTGTATTACCTAAAAAACTTTTACCGTAATTCCTAAAAGATTCTCTTTAATACAACATGAGAGAGACAACAAAATCTAACATGACTTTAGATTCTGAATTGTATCCCCAATAGTTAGATTTGCCCATATACAATTAATCATATTTAAAATGTTTTGTGACATGTAAATATTTTTCAATAAGAAGATTGGGTCCCATCCCCAACTAGTGCATTCCCATTCCGAATTTTAGAGTAAATTTGGCATTCCCTGAGTAATTGAAAGATGACCTTTCTTTCCTCCATTGCCCAATTCTTATACATAATGATCCTTACTATTTTTTGAAAACTTTAGTGTTTCCATTTATATGTTTAGGAATTGTCTTTATATTTTAATTCAAAAAGAGTCTTAGTTAGGACAATCTTACAATATTATTATATTAACGTAACGAGATTATTTAATTAATAAGATGAAAAAAAGTTATAGGTTGGTATTAAATAAAAAAAATCAAGAAATATTATTTTATTTTATTTATTTTTCTCTTATTTATTTATTTTATTTTTATAATCAACCCATGAGTTTCCTCATTTCACTAATTGAATTATCCTACCACATAAGAATAATAATGCAATAGAACTGTATTACCTAAAAGATTTTTTACTGTATTACCTAAAATTTGTTTACTGTAATACCTAAAATACCTAAAAAACTCTCTTTAATACAACATGAGAGCACAAAATCCCACACGAGAGATAACAAAATCCAACATGAGTTTAGACATTGAAACTATGCCTATCTAAATATAAATTGCCTTTGGAAAAAAATGGTGTGCATATTTTGTCCATTATTGTTTCATAATTTAGTGGGCTTAGGTATGTCTTCTCTATTCCTTCTTATCTTTACCACAAATGAGTTAAAAAATTTATGTCATTTTCTATATTCTAAGATAAACCCCACTACACTAAAGCAATGTTAGTCTTTCCCATAAAATAAAATAGGACAGTCTTTTACAAGGAAAAAAAAAAAACAAAAACCCTAATCAATTTTCTTTTTAAAATTTTATTTGCTTCCCCTCCACTACTCAATCCACCCCTACTAATAATAAGAGATACAATAATACGACAATGAATTTGGGTACTCTTTTTCGCTTTCTCTTCAAATAAAATATTTTACATAGTGGTTAGATAAATTGATCAAAATATAATATGATTCAACTTTTTAATTATTTAGAAATAATTCTTTTTATGCTTAATACAATTACAATTTCAAATTATTGGTTTTAAGTTCAAGTTGTCAATTTAAATTTTAAAATAAATAATACTTTATTCTCTCTTAAAGTTTAACTTATTTTGACATCGATCGTTAAAATATGTCATGTATTTTTTAAAGTTTGCAAAATGTCATATACCCATTAAACAAAAGTCTTGCACTTAACTGGTTAGGAGAAATAATTACATTCACTTCCTTAAAATTATTATTTTTTAATTGAAAATTTTATAAACTAAATAAATTATTCTATAAAATAATTTTAAAACCTTAACAATTAATTTAAATAAATTATTTAATAAAATGGAAATGGAAATGGAAATGGAAATGGAAATGGAGGCTCACTTTTACAAATTTAATTTAACTAAATATATTATCTCAAAATTCCAAAATTAATTTGTTTTAAATTTACTATTTTTAAGAAAATATTTTTTAAATGAATTGGGCAAGGTGTGTGGGGATAATAAGCCAGTTAGGCAGCAAGTGGAGCCCAAAAACAAAATCCCCTAGTCCCACTTCGTTACTGTTACTATTAGACACGGCGTTAACGTCATCACGTTATGGGTCTACAATTCCGTTATCTGGGATAACCACGTCATCTTTGTATTTTAGTGACCACCAATAACCTTAGGCCACGTGGAAGTAACAGAAACATGAATGAACCAAATTGCCTAAAAAATTTATAAAAACTTATTTGCACGTCATTATAATAATAATAATAATAATAACATAATAATAATTTTTTTTATTAATTAAATAATTTTATCACGTTATTATAATAATTATAATGAGATTATAAACCTCTTGTTATACGATTAAGTGCAATAAACCTTTTTCTCTTTACTGCTATTGTGTGTGCTGCCCGCCTCCACTCCGTCGTAATTTACGTTGCCAAAAAAGAAGTAAATATTATTGAATTATAAGTATAAAGTGTGCAAACACAAGGAAATTACATTATTTGTCAAAATCTATTGAATCTCATAGCATTTGCACTATGATTTCCAAAAATCTGGACATGAAAGACACGTTATACTTGATGATATATATATTCTTTAATATGTATTCTGTAACAACAAATATAAAAAGCTAGCATGATAAATCGAAGCAGAATGAAAATCTGACGATTGCTAGCTATCTAACTGTTTGAAATGAGATGTAATGACTTGTATACATTCTTCCTTTTACAAATTCTCTTTATCTCTTTCTGTTTTATGGGAAAGTTTGTAAGAATTGGACCAAACATACAGACGACATTATCTCTTTTGTTTTGTTCGATACTGTAATGAATTTACTTATATTAATAATGCTATATATATATATATAGTTTGCTTGATTGCTTGATAATGTCTTCATGTTATAATAATGGCTGATGAAATTATTACATCTCTCGTTTTCATGTGTGTGAATCCAGGAAGAAAGAGTGATGACAGAGAAAACTAATTTACCAGGATATACCATAGTCAGCACAAAGGCTGCCTGTAAATGATGTGGGATTTGGTTAAAAAAAATAAAAAATAAAAAACCATGCATGGAAACGTAAAACAAAAGACTATATACCTGAAAGCAAGAGAGAGATGATAACTTATCTCCCTCTAATAACAACTAATAAAAATTTTAAGATACGTTGAATATTGAGGCGCCGTGACTTTTAATTTATATATATAATTGTATCGAATAATAAAATATAAATAAAATAGTGAATAATAATATTAATTTTTGTAAAGTAAACGATTGTTCTTTAAACAAGTAAATTCAATAATTTAAAATATTTTTATTTTCAAGAACCAAGATTCTCTCTTGAATTTTAATTTTATTTTTTGTCGAACAAAATATAAATTTGTTATTTGTAATAATTAGATAAGAATATAAAACAACTTAAACCGAAAGGGGAGTATGCTTATGTGTGAGAATTGAGAAATTAGGGTTGAGAGCTTGTTTGGACCAATTTGCAACATATGCAAAACTTTGAGATGTAATTGAAGAGTTTATGGGCTTTGACCCCGTCCATATTCCACCTAGTAAACTAAACCCATAAGCCCAGAACAATAGTTTGTAAATTCATCAATCACACCCCCAACTCCATTCCATTTCCTAAATAAAATCTTGTCATCATGCATGAAATCAAATCTAAATGTTCTCATCGATGTGTCGTTTCAGATTATCACTCTTGGACTTTTCTTATGATCAATTTGTCTAGTTGAACAAGCAATATGAATGTTGTAATCATGTCTATAATATATGTTTGCTTAACTACCGATTATCAATCACATATTATTATATGAGAAGAGTTCTTTAATTGAAGTGACTTGTTAGCAATTGTCAATTTTGTCACTATCTCTTGTCTATTTCCTTTCGATACAATTTAGAAAAGAGAAATGTAGTTAACAATAATCCCAAGTAAAACAATTATTGTCCACATCTAGTATTATATAACTTACAAAAATTTAAAAATATATATATATATATATTTTACAAAAATAAAAATGAAGTTTCTAGCATTCATAGCGGACAGTCTTCTTTTGCGAGTATTCGCATTTTTTAAATACAAATTTAATTTAAATCAATATTAATTTAGTTTGATATAATTTACACTAAATTCGTATATTATAAAGTGTCAATGTTCGCACCTAAATATATATATGTATATATATAATATGAAAAATGTTTGTAAATTATTGAAAATAGGAAATGGGTAGTTTTATATTTTTTTTTACAAAGAATATAATTTAAATGACATTATTTAAATATTTAAAGAAAAAATCTAAAAGAATAAAAAAATATTAAATATTAAATATACCCTCAAAAGATTTTAAAGAGAAGATTTGACGGATCTATTCAGTTCTAAGAGAAAAAAAAAATTAAACAACAACTTAATCTTGATTAATTATTGGATCTAAGCATGATTAAGAATTGCTAATTAAAGATATGTATCTCTACATTATACATTTGTTTCTTCCACGTTATGCTTTTATCTTCTGAAAATGACCTTCCAAATGAATGAGAGAGACATTAAATACATGAGAAACTTATTATATTATTTATAGATTTATTTAATAAAATATAATTAATTATATATTTTTTTAAAATTGAATTAAATTTGTTAATAATTAAAATTAAAAAATTAAAAGCAATCATTATTTTATTAAATAATTTTTTAAAATCCCTTTTAATAAATTATTTTCTTTTATATAGGACGTAGTTAATTATTTGGTAGCTCACAACCACCATGTAATTAATATTAATATTAATGTAATTAATTATTACTACTTGTAAAGCATAATGAATTTACTTTAATTACTCAAATTTCGGTTGTTTAATGACCTAATTAATGACTCTAATTTAAATTTAATAAGCACTTAATAGAGTTAGCTAAATATATAAATAACTACTTATATTTTCAATTTAATACTTATATAATACTAATTAGCACTACTAAACAAGCACTTAGTGTCCTTACTCGTGTTTTTGACTTTTTGCGGTGCCGACTACAATTTTTTTTTCCTTCAAACTTCCTTGGTAGTTTAATTTAGTCAAAAAAAATTTTAAGTAATTAATTAATTTTTTAAATTGTAGTTATGTCATTCTAATATTAATTTAGTTAAGAGATCCTAATTCTTTTATCAAGAAGCATTATAATACTTAATCTTAATTATTTCTTTCAAAATAAATTTTAATTAATTTAACTAAGAAATTTCTAATTAAAGATATGCATCTCTTATCTCTACAATACTATATAAGTTCTCTTCTTTCACATGTTGCATTTTATATTCTAAAATGACTTTTCTATGAACAAGAGAGAATTTTAATAAATTAATCTTTAATACAATAATTATAATTAATAATATAATCATGTTTTATTATTATACATATTTAATAAACAAAATTAAAGAAAATTTTGGTGGGCAATAAGAATACAACTTCTAGGTTTATCCTTGATCCCATTATTTGGCAGCTAATGACAACCAAGTAATTATTAATGCCATTAATTATGGCATGCCTAAGCATCATTGCTTTTCTTAATTAATTAATTAATTAATGACTTTAATTTCGGTTATTTAATGACCTAAATTACTCTTACTTAATTAGTGCCCCTTGCTTAGGTTATTCTAGAATTTCATGTGTCGATCGTGACATAAAATATTAGGAAAAGAAATTTCTATTTAATTTGGTCCTTCAAAAACTTTATTTTTTTTTTCTCATCAATATTTTAAAAAATAAAATAAAACAAAATATTTCTTAATATTAATACAAATGGGAATTAAATTCTATTTTTTTGGGTAATAATTTAAAAAAAAAAATTAAACCGACTAATATTTATATAAGTAATTGATAAGTCTAACATATATTTATAATTGCTTTAGCCTTCAAGAGTGGGGTTAACCTATAAAACTCTTCTCCATTTTAGGTCTCACTTTAGAGTGCCTGCATTCAAATGCAACTATGAAATATGCACTGAAAATTCATTTTGCTTGACGAAACTTCATCTAATATAACGTTACAACTAAGAAATAAAATTCAAAATTATTATATATAATTAAAATTTTAAATGAATTAAAATTTTAATTTAATATTACAATACAAAACTTGAAACGTTTAACGAAAAATTTAAAAATTTGTATAAGTGATGTCCTAAGGAGTAAGTAAACAGACAATTTAGGTGGACCAATGAAACATGGACAAATAGTCAAGTACATGGAAAGTCATTAAATAGACAATTAAGACAATGTTGGACCATACACAAAGCTGGAGGTGCCATTAATCAAACAAGAATTTAAGTTGGGTGTCCCATTGTCGTCCTTGTTCATCTTTCATGAACCAATACAAATTTCAGATCCCATTTGGCTTTGCTCTTTCCTTCGTTCTTCACCACACAAACACACACATACAAAACAACATTAAATATATCTATTTTGGCTTTATTTTTAATCTTTAAACTTTCTCTTTAATAAATTATTGGACCCTTTTTTCTTTGTCTTTTCTTACTACAATTCAATGGAGATTGAAGATAAGCTTCAAGAAAAGGTTAGAGCCCACCTCATTAAATTGCTCGTACGTGTTCTCTAGATCTCAATTTACTAACTTCTCCCTTACTTGCTTTTTGAATTCATCTATTAATATTGTAAGAAAATTCTTCAGTGGAAGTCAGATTAGGTCACCATCACCACCATAAATTGTCAACTTTTCTTGGTCAGCTGGTTAAAGTTTTAACTTTAATTTTGGGTAAATGTTGAACCCCACATATTCTTGATGATTTGGGATCATGGGTCAGAGAATTTAGTAGGTTTTATTATTCCATTAGGAAAAAAATAAAAATTGAAATGAGAATACAATGGGTAATTAGAAGACTCACTATAAGCTTTTTTTCCTTGGATAATTTCTTTTGTAATTTTAAATATTATAACCAAGTTTTTTTTCTCGTACAACCAATACTTTTTACGGTATGCTAGTGCGTATTTTTATCTAATTCAACTATTAAACTTCATAATTTTATTGAAGTCATTGTATATAAAATTTCACATCGCTTGAGAATAAGTATGGTGACTTATAAGTATTTTATCCTTCTAAATTTGTACGAGACTTCGGAATTTAAAACTTGAAATTTTGTGTGTCATGAATAAAACTATGAGGGGACCAGAACCGATATCATATTAGTTAGACTAAAATTACCTAAAAAAAAAATATGAAAGTATTTCAAAATTAATAATCTAACTTTCAAAAATAAATTTTTAAATAAATTTTAGATAAATAAATGAGAAAGGTATAATTATATTATATTTGCTCTATTATGCAATAAAAGTTAATGTTCACATAGAAAAAATTATTAAGACACTAGGTATAATTTCGAGCTTCTGTTTAGTAATCATACTTTTACATTTATCTCTTAAAAGTTAGAACTATATAACTAGCTCTAGATTATTTCAAACTCATTTAATCACATACTTTTTCAACTGGGACCAATATATTATTGTTGTTTATACGTATATACACCAGACATTTATTAAAAATATAATGACAAAATAATTATGAAAACAGCTAAAGCTATTATGCATTCATAGTTGGCAACATAAAGCCTTGGGTCAACAGTCTGCAATAATATATCGAACGGCCTTGTTATTGTTCCATTTTGTTTCCCTTCATTGCCTGTATCATAGGAAAATATTTTTGGTGCTAAACCCAATCTTAAATATTAATATTAATTTCTTATTTACTAATTAATATCTTTAGATCAAGTGATTACAAATTTAGTATAATATCATAGTCAGTTTGTTTAATTAACAGAAGGAAAATGGTTGATGCAATGCATAAAATCAACGATGAAAATGTGACATTTTTGTCATTTGCATGCTGAAAATGGCCTACTTACAGTGAATTCTCTGGCGTCTGTACCGACTAGAAGCGATGTAAATTTGCAAGTTTCACATATTTTGCTTAGCTATAAACATTCAAAACGATTGATTCATCAGTGTGTATTCAGATCTTGCATACAATAAATTTCCCTCATGGGTTTGTTTCTACTGATCGAAAATTACAGTTTCAAGACAGCAGTAATGGTAAGAAATTGTGACAAGTTTAGCAGAAGAAACTTGGTCATAATCCAATCCAAAATTTAACACAGTATGTGATCGAACTCTTGTGGCCAGCTACTGTTGCTGCTTCATACGAATAGAGTATGGACATGGGGTAGGTTTTGTCAGATAAATCATTTCGCCGAAAGGAAAAGAAAAACTACTCGAAAATTAATTAATTTACTACTCATTGTAGCTAGCTAGGGTTTGCTAGAGAAGAATTTTAAGACGCAATACATCCAAACAAAATGCTTAGGTCTCTGTCTAGATTATGTAACTTTCTTCAAGTGAAGTGAAGTTTTGGTCGACCAGTCTACTGTTTGAGAACCTGAATAGTCAAGCAATATTAAATAATTATGTAACATATATAACGAATGTGACACTTATGTATACATCTATATTATGAAGCTGAAGTTTTAGATAATTAAGCTCAAATTATAATTAAGTTTGTGTTAGGTGAACATCATTTTGATATTATAATAATTTGTACGATAATACTTTATGCTATATCACACAGCGCTAACAAATTTAATAATTTGTACGAGCATGTTTTATGTTATAATACACATCACTATTAAAAACCGAATATGTCAAATTATAAACTTTGATTGAGAAATACTTGAGTGAAGTCCAAAATTTAAATCTACTTAATTTTAATTGCGATTACTATGTGTCACCTAGAAATTAAAAGGGAATGTAATAAAAAGTTTACATTACGTAAATTCATTCAAATTAATATAATTGAAGGATTTACGTTGATCGGATATTTAAAAAAATTATACTAGATTAAAGTTTTGTTTGATATTATTGTTCTATGACTTTAAAGTTGCAATTCGTATAAAATAAAATCCCTAATTGCTAAATACAAACTTGTAAATTAACCTTAAACAATTAAAGCATAATTTGTTAATGAGGTACTATGCTTTTAAAATTATAATTATAGCAAGATGAAAATATTAAATATTAATTAAAAAAATAAGTGAATTTTATTAAAAATTAGTATTATTAAATACTTTTTTATTTTTATTTTTTAAACTCTATTTGACACAATTACCTTCTCATTAGTATAGATGTAAGATGCAACTACCTCTTTGTTCAAATCTTCCTATGCAAAGACTACAAAAGGGAAATGAAGAAATTTATGGTCAACACCATATTGCTTTATATTGAAGCAGTAAAATTTTGAAAGAGACTTGAACAATATTGGAAAATCAAATCTGGCCACATGTTATTATTATTGCTATACCTTGTCTTGTGGGAGTCCTTACACCTTCAGTGCCAATGTACAAAATCAAAATAAAGTTGCACAGTATTATGAAATGTGTGGCTTCAAATCTCAGTTCTCTAAAGCTAGAAGCAAAGGGCACTTCTGTCATACGCAACTTTTAACATAAAACTCTGATAAAATTAATTTCCTTGTCATTTATTGGACCATTGCTTCTGCCCCATCTCTCTTTACTTATAAACACGAAGACTTCTCTTTCGGCTTCCCTCTTCATACAAGTTTCTTTTATTTCTGTGTGTTTTATATAGAGAGAGCAGAGAGGCAAATTAACACTACTACTAAGTTTTCTCTGCTGAATCAGTAATAATCTCAGAGAGCAAATGGGTCGGTCACCGTGTTGTGACAAAGTTGGGTTGAAGAAAGGACCATGGACACCTGAAGAAGATCAGAAACTCTTGGCTTACATTGAAGAACATGGACATGGAAGCTGGCGTGCTTTGCCTGCAAAAGCGGGTGAATTTTAGTTAACAATTTTTCATTTTTATGTAGCTTTTGAGAACATTTTCTTCTCTTAGTTTGCTTTGTGTATTTTGATTTATAGGTCTTCAGAGATGTGGAAAAAGTTGCAGACTTCGATGGACGAATTATCTAAGACCTGATATTAAGAGAGGAAAGTTTAGTTTACAAGAAGAACAAACCATCATTCAACTCCATGCCCTTTTAGGAAACAGGTATTTTTATTTTTTTTTTGCTATCAGCATCAGTCTCAGTGTCATTGTGACTTTCAACATTAATTTAAACAGTAAATTTCTACTGTTTGCAGGTTTTAGTTGCTCAAAATTGAACTTTTCTTCACTCTGATGCGATTGATCTCGAAAATTTTCTATTATTGTGATGAAAATTGATTGAGCAATAAGCATATATATACAAATTATTCGTTATTTTTGAAATAATTGCGAAAGGAAACATGACAGAGAAAGAAAATGATTCTGTTTTCTTGTTCACAATCGTCTTTGAAATGGGACTTTTTTGTCTGTAGATGTTTACAGCATTGAAAATTATTGGTTTGTAGTTTGATTTTTACTAGGGTTTTTCTTTATTATGTCTTCATTATGTTTTGTTGTCGTTGTTGTTGTCTTGTTCTCAGGTGGTCGGCCATAGCTACTCACTTGCCAAAAAGAACAGATAACGAAATCAAAAACTACTGGAACACGCATCTTAGGAAAAGGTTAGCGAAAATGGGAATCGATCCAGTCACCCACAAGCCGAAAAACGATGCTTTGCTTTCCAGCGGCGACGGTCAATCCAAGAATGCAGCAAATCTTAGCCACATGGCTCAGTGGGAAAGCGCCAGGCTCGAAGCTGAAGCTAGACTCGTCCGAGAATCAAAGCTTCGTTCACATTCATTTCAACAACATCAGCAGCAGCTAACCACAGGATTTCCTCTTCCTCCTACTTCTGCTGCTGCTTCAGCTTCCGCTTCTGCTTCAACTTCAGCTTCTGCTCATTTTATGCACAAATCAGCTACTTGGACAACCGCTGGAATCGGCAGTGATCTCGAGTCTCCAACTTCTACCCTTACTTTCTCTGAGAATAATGTGCCCCCGATTATGAATATTGGAAATATTGGAGTGAATTCCACGCAGATGATTGAATTTGTCGGCACTTCTGTTTCATCCGAGGCCGGAATTATCAAAGAAGAAGGCGAGCAACAAGATTGGAAAGGCCTGGGAAGTTCAACAAATCTGCCTGAATACAAAGAAGGTTTTGAAAATTCTGTGTCTTTCACGTCGAGTCTTCACAACATGACAATTTCCATTGAAGGACCGTGGACTCGTGAAAGGGCTAATAGTAATGTTCATGTTAATGTTGGTAATGCAATGGAGGAAGGATTCATTAATCTTTTGCTTAATGATTCCACCGACCGCCCGAGCTTGTCGGACAGTGGCAAAGACTCTGAAAATAGCGGCAGTGGCGGTGGCGGTGGCGGCGGCGGTAGTGACGATAGTGGCAGTGATTACTACCAAGATAATAAGAATTATTGGAACAGCATTCTCAATTTGGTGAATTCTTCTCCATCTAACTCACCATTGTTCTAATAAGAGAGTTGAGTTAAAACTTTAAATTAATTTGAACTTATTGTTGTAAAGTGATGCATGCCATGCAGCAGCAAAGCAGCAAGTGGGGTGACACCAAATTTGAAGAGCCAGTCTCCATTAAATTATTTTCCATTGCTGAAAACACAATTGGGAATGTTTCTGCTGCCAAAGAAGTTTAATTTGTTGCTTCCACAAGTTTAGATACATCGATCAATTAATTATTAAGTGTGAAAAGTAGTGCTGTTTTCTGTATTATTAGCTATATATATATGCATGAGATATTGAAAGCAACAAATTATACAGCTCTGTTGACAATCAATTTCTCATCACTGATCAGTTTATAGGCAGTTTAGTCTCCTTTTTTTTTTTTCCTTTTAATTGTTGTGGTATAATGTAGATCTTGATTAAGGGTTGAAACTGGTGTGAAAACCAATGGCAGAAATTGATTCCAAAGAGGAGTGTATGAAGTGATTGATCGTAAGAGTTACCACAAGTAATTTTCCGTGTATTTAAGACTTCATCTATATATACATATGCACATAGAAAGAGAGAGAGGGAGAGTCCAATAAGATATGTATTTATGACAGACTTTATTGCCGTTGGTTTCATGTCACATTCTGCTCACAATAAAGAAAAATGTTTTTATTAATCATAAATATATATATATATATATATATCTTGGACTGCAAAAGGAAATTCTCTGAAATATGAATTTATTTTTTAAATTTTAATTCGGATCAAAATAAAACCCTGATGAAGAAGAAAGTGAACAATAAATTTGAAGTGAAGCAGCTCTATATTATTCCCAATGCTGATTCTTCTCCTTCAATTGGTGCAGTATATCAGTGAGTCAGATTGAAACTAATGCATTAATGATAATTTTTCATTTAATTTTGAAGTAAAGAAAAATTGTTAATGCATAAGTATATACACATATACAATGGACCAAATTAATAATTAGATTGTGACTGCTAGTTTTGTATGCCCTAACTATAGTGTTGGCCAGCCATTTCTTTACAGGTTCAATTATGGGTACTCAGCTATATAGGTCTACATAGCTTGGCAATAACACATATTTACTGTTAGACAAAGTCTACAACTACTATTATGTTGTATCCGTAGAGATTCCAAATACATGTATTTTCTACGTAGCGATTACAACATTTATGTGTTTGATATTGATATTTTGATACATGATTTTAGGCTAATTAAGATTTGATTTCAATGCCTATATTTGCTAGTAGTGGGTGTGTAGTGTTTGTGTATGCCTATCGATCGAAGACACTGGCTAATAATTCAACTAAATAAGTTTTTTGATTAATTAAGACAATGTGTTTGTATTCTAACAAGGTTGTTGAGCTTCTATCTATATGTTCATTTAAATTTTCTTTTCTTTTAATTATGAGCTACTTTCCTTTTGTTTGAATTAATTAATTTCTTGACCACCGAAACTTATGGCAATATCATAATGTATATAATAAGTTTTGGGTACCTAGCTTGGGATTTTCATTGATTATGAAGACTACATGAATGTTATGTATGCATGGCATGAAATATTGCTTGATAAAATCAACCTTTCATTTATAATTATGATAAGATAAAATAAAATAAAATATTAATTTTTTTT
>JAXCLQ010000015.1:1322926-1333268 GCA_035584115.1 Cedrela odorata
TTATTATTATTATTATTATTATTATTATCATAATTCTTTCATTTTTCTAGTGGCCCCTCAGTCTGGGTGGCAAAAGATTTAATCTGCCTTTCTGGGTTTTCATGAATGCAATTTTCTTTCAAAACTTACGTAATGACCTGCTCTCTAAAGCTTTTAAGGCTTCATTTGGGATTGTGGTAATTCCTCTTAGTTTTGAAATCAAAGTTAAAAATGTGTTTGGTAACTCCAACTTTTAGTGGGAACTATTTATTTTTACATTTAGTGATTATATCCCACAGCAGTTGTGGCTTAAAAGCCTTCACACCCCACCACATCTCTATACCAAACAAAGACTAAATTGGATTTTACTGTGACTTGGTGCATCTTACTACCATAGCTGAATGTGTGTCTGATAGAGGTGTTAAGCAACAGAATTATTATCTGATTGTTCTGTATAGCACAGATGCTTGACTGGCTGGATTACCACTTGCGATTGATGATGAGATTGTAAATGGAAATATTAAAATCACAGACGTATATATTTGATTAGTTGCATACTTGTATTTCCTGGTATCATTTGTGTTGCAAGGGCTCATGTAATATCATTGACAGGTGAAGCACGTCTACTATCCGGGCTTGACAAGTCATCCTGAGCATCACATTGCAACAAAGCAAATGACTGGTTTTGGTGGTGTGGTCAGTTTTGAGGTGAGTTTTTCTGACTTTGTGGCCCACACGCACGTGCACCTGAAAGAAACAAATAGTATGTGTGACTCCTCTAATTAACTGGTAGCTGGTGATTTATTTTCGTGTCACTTTTAATTTTTAATCTGTTTGTGGGAATTTGAAGTGTGTTGTTCATAATTCATGCAGGTTGATGGAGACTTAATGACCACCATAAAGTTTGTAGATTCTTTGAAAATCCCATATATTGCCCCATCCTTCGGTGGCTGTGAGAGCATTGTGGATCAGCCAGCTATAATGTCTTATTGGTAAGCCATCAACTTTCTTTTTAACATGATCAATCTATCTAATTGAAACTTTGAACTTTGACTTATTCCAATGATTTGATGTATATCTGTTATTTACATGACATCACCTCACAACAATGAATGTACATAGTGAATATAACAGCTGTGTAAAACCTCATGTTTTTTTTTTTTGGCAGAAGCTTTTGAGTTAGTTTGCTTTTCAATATATATTATATTTTCATTTTCTTCTCACTTTGCAAATGGTAACAGGGATCTTAGCCAAGCAGATAGGCTTAAGTATGGGATTATGGATAACTTGGTGCGATTTAGCTTTGGAGTTGAAGACTTTGAAGATTTGAAGACTGACATACTCCAGGCCCTGGAGGGCATATAGGGGGCGTGTACCACCTTCCGCAAATTTCCGTCTTTTCCCTATCCTGCATTTTCTTTCAAACGTTTCTTTCAAATGTTGGAGTTGGCCTTTGATCACCAGACTTTCTACTGTTTAATTAGCAAATGTTGCTATGTGTGTTGTAGTTCTCTGATCATTACCGAAATGAAGAAGTGGTGATCCCATGAATAATATCAAAACTTCATCTGCAATATTTCTCCTTGTGTTCAATTGAATGCCTGAATAGGGAACAAGAGTGAAGAATATTGAAATTGATGATACCAAAGCTGATACTCATACTGAACCTTATACCCAAATAATAATAATAAATACAATTAAGAAAGAGTCATGCTGTGGCTGCAATCAAGTCTAGTTTCAACTTTCAAAGGCTACAGGAATTTGCATATAGCATATGCGAGGCTGACCTACTTACTTAGACATTGTTAATAGAACTGGAACATTTTTCCAACAATATGTTATATTCTAAAATTAAAACTTTTATTCATATTACTATCTTGGGTTAAATGACTTCTCTATTCTCACTTGAGAAGTCGTTGAGTTTGGAAATCAGAGGGTTGTTCTTTATTACTGTATATTTATAAAATGTGTTTCTTTTATTTTTTTAATTCGAAATTTATATTGATAGTAATAATAATGATAATGAATTCTCTACCTGTTTATGGGCAAGTATTTCTTTTTTAAGATTATAGAAAACAAGAAAATATAAAAATTATGAAAAAAAAAATAGAAATGATAATTTAAATTATCGTGTCATATTTGTATTGTATTAAAAATATTAACTTGAGATAATATGTTAAAAAATAAAAATTTTAATTTGACATAATTTTTAAATAATTAAAACGAATTATAATAATATTATATATTTAATATTTTTTTATACCATTAGTTAATAATTATATTATCTTTTATTAACTGAAATCCAATAAATTTTCAGGCATAACCAAATTGCCACCTAACTAGAACCGAGCATGACGAGTACGGTGATGTCACAAAACATAAGATAACAGCAACTTAGAAAAGCAGGGGCCAAATAAAATAGGACAATCTCATACAGAACCCAAGAACAAACTCTTCTCTCTCTATATGTACACTCACTTCCAATAGATTCCAACTTTTTCCTTCTCACCGCCCTTTTGGATTCTTCCCTTTTCTCTTCTATCTTTTACCTTCTATTTCTGAATCATCATAGTGATTATCAATTATCATCATAAATTCTTTAAAAAATAAATCAATCACGGAGGATGAAATTTGGCAAAGAATTCAAGACCCACCTGGAGGAGACTATGCCAGAGTGGAGAGACAAGTTCCTCTGTTACAAGCCACTGAAAAAGCTTCTCAAACACTTTCCTGCCGCTGACTTTGAACCCCATCATCAACAGCCGCCTGCCACGGTTATGGCGACACTTGATGATGATGATCGTTGGCCTGAGAACAGTAGCAATCGTTCCTTGGTTCAGCTTCACGATTGGTTTGTTGGAATTCTCAATGAAGAGCTGGAAAAGTTTAATGATTTTTACGTTGACAAGGAGGAAGAATTTGTCATCCGGTTTCAGGTCCTTTTCGTTTACTTGTTCATTCACTCTTTCCCAAGTTATGCTTTTTATGATTTTTTAGTTTGTCTTAGAATGACTAGGAATCAATAGTCTTATAAAGGAGAAATTTTTCATGCATTAATTATTGTGATTTCTGGGTTCCATGTGGATCCCACGAGATCCTCAAATCACAATGCCAGATGTGTAGATAAGGAGAGTATAACTTTTAGGACTTGGTATCACAGAATCTGTACATTGAATAAGATAATTAATTGGTGAGATTCATGTTACAGGTGACACTTTCTTATTAGTTATTTAAAGAAAGATGAAGGACTAGAAAAAGAAGAGGGAATGTTTGATGTTGGTGATGATTAGGAGTCGAAAAGTTACCCCTTTTGTTTTTGGAAACTGAATTGGCTTGATTAATTATAAGAATGAGAGATTGAAGAGGAGATTGCTAATAGGACGGATTCAATCTGTTGTTTGATTCGTGAAAGCCTATTGAATTTAGGCAGAAATTATATGAGTTCGTTGCGAGTTAAGATTTTGAACAATATGGGTTGATGGGTGGTTCAAGAACGATATGTCTAAGAAATGGGTATATGGCTGCAGTGACACTCTTTAGATGGATACATGGTCACAGAAAAAGAAAGTTATCAGAAAAGAATTTATCTAAATTGGCAAGCAAAAGGTTGGTAATAACTGCAGTTGTCTATGTAGCTAACTGCTAGGTCTAATTTGGTCTTGGTTCTATAAAAATTTCTGAATAAGAGTTCAATGTCCACGATCAGGCCTCAAAGCATAATGGTGTTCTTGTTCTTCATGTTGTTGACTGGGATGATGTTGGAATCAACTCCCTTGTGGATTTTCTTGTTTTTTAAGTTCATTCATAGATTGAGCTATCTCAAACAGAACGTAATTATTGAATATTCTGTTTATTTCTTCTATAGCTTGAAAGTGACAAAAGACATTGATAGTTATCCCAACCTATTATCCTCACTGTGAAACAACGTATTCCTCCCGACAGAATTAATAACAAGATTTTGTATCATTTGAAGGTGTGATGATTGAAGCATTATATTTATTGAATATTCATAATAAGATTACAATTTATCCACTCAATAAATAGCAAGGAAAAGAGTAAGTTTTGATGCATGAATGAATGATCTTGCACTTCCAACTAATTTATTTTGGACTTGTCAGATGTTTGTTGTTTCTGATTTTAATGCTTGAAATGTCTCATAGCTCTGTCCTGAAAAGTTTTAGTGGTTGGTTCATTAATTTCCTTGGTAGAACCAATGTCTTGTCATTAAAGAATCCCATGTATGATGCATTTTCATATTTAGGACAGTATTGTGCCACATAATTATGCTTCTGTGGCCCTTTTATCCTTTTTCTTTTTGGGAATAACAGGAGCTGAAGGAAAGAATTGAGCAAGTTAAGGAGAAAAGTGGCGGAGCTTTTACTTCTGAAAGTGAATTTAGTGAGGTAATGATGGACATACGCAAGGACTTTGTCACCATTCATGGGGAGATGGTGCTCCTTAAAAATTATAGCTCCCTAAATTTTGCAGGTACAGCAACTTCTTCATTTATATGTTATATTTGACTGGCATTTGTAAGAACTTTGTTGCTTTGCTGATGGTGCAGACACTTGTCAGTTTCTGAAACTATTTCCGTACTTTTGGCTACACAGGGCTGGTGAAAATCTTGAAGAAGTACGATAAAAGAACGGGGGGACTGCTGCGTCTACCTTTCACGCAACTTGCTCTTCATCAACCTTTCTTTACTACAGAATCTCTGACGAGGCTGGTCCATGAGTGCGAGGCAAATCTTGAACTTCTCTTCCCGTTAGAAGCGGAAGTCATTGAAGCTACTACTACCAGCTCACCAGAAGAATCAAAGCCCCAGACTAATAATGCAGCAAATGTCTCACCTGACACTTCATCAACTCTTGGGGAGGAAACCTTGGATGTATATAGAAGCACACTTGCTGCAATGAAAGCCATAAAAGGCCTTCAAAAAGCTAGCTCCACCTGCAATCCATTGTCGTTCTCATCTCTATTTAAGAGTCAGGCTGACGAAAGCATTGGCGCTGTAACGGCTGAAAACTCTGCTTCCAACTCTCCAGCCACATTGCATAACGAAGAGGATGATCAAGAGGATACCCGCGATACCCGCTCTAAGTGACAGCATCGCTTTTTATTTTGTTGCATTTTTACCGTTTTCTTTACCCTAAAAGGTCCTTGTAACAAGTTGAAACTGAATAATGAATGACAGGCACTCAACTGTATGTGAGTTGTTAACTTGATGAAATTTTCCTTTCACTCATTGATTTAAAGCTGTTAGTCTACTTGCATTTCATTTTTTCTTTTTTTGAGTGTTGACGTGGATCTGTATTGATCAAGCACAATTAGGATGAGTACAGTTCGGACCCGTATTGATGGAGCACTGGAGTTTACTTTCTCATTTCATTAACACTAAAAACTTGGTTGTTGCATGTTATGGAAATCACCACTCTGCATTGTTGCATATATTGCCATTTTGTTTTGGTAAGACTACATATACATTCTTCTCCTTCTATTGCATCTCTATCTAACATATCAACTAAACTGATTAAACAAATAAAAAATCGCGTATGTGCAGCAATCTGCTAAAACTTCAATCTTTCATTTCTTTCAGGTCCATGCTATTCATATACTTTCATCTTCATCATCATCATAGTTAAAAGGCAAAGGTACTGACTTAAATGCTCTATACTTGCCCACATTGTTTAAGTGCTCATTCTCCAGCCTGTTAAGTCAAAATCATGAATTTGTCAGCACAAAATTGGCACTTAGAATCCAAATTTATCCTAATATCGATAGCTTTTCTTTCATTTTCATGTGGGATTGTATTCTGGTTACTTTCACATGTTAACATTTTCTTTTACTATAAAATTAGGGATGGATGTTTTGCTAGAATCAAGTATAGCCTACCTGAAAAAATTCCAAATGCCACGCCGAATAATCTCCAAGCTTGCAAATACTGCAGTTACTGCTGTTCTATGCAGAAATGGAGCTTCTCTAAACCCCAACACTGTCTGCATCCAGGCAAGTCTCAGTAAAATGTTCAAGACCTGCAATTCAGCCAAAATTTGATTGTTCATTAGAAAGGCAGAGAACTAAATGCACAGATATAAAACAACTCATCATGAAGTAATTAGACTATAAATAATAGAAGCAATTTACAAGTTTTCCTACCATTGCTATGAAGTAAACGCTTCTGTTTGGTACAATGAGTTTGTCCCTCAACCAGGGGTTTTTTGAATTTCGGCGCAGAAGACCCCAATCTATGACAAGGTCCCAGTATGTATTAAAAACTGTTGCAATTCCTGAGCTGGCTGCCGCCATTATCAACAGAGTTTTCTCTTCCCTCAAATCGTAAATGGTCCTTGTAGCAACCGCAACAATGGTTGAGAAATATTTTAGTGCATTAACACCATGCATTCGATCTTTCTCTTCAAATAGCCGGCGAAGGCACTGAAACATAAAGCTATTGTAAACCATTGTTGTATATTCTACAATGCAAACGAGAACACAAGAAACTCATAATTAAAAGTACCTGAAGAAAACGGATCCAATATGGTATGATTGCAATTACTAGATAGAATTTTTGGAAAATGTCACTTTCCTTGCATTTATTTGATCTCCTTTTGAAGTCCCCCCAAACATAGTAGCAAACATAGAATTCCAAACTTCTGAGAGCTTGTACCTGAAATGAAATGACATTGCAATTAGCCCAGAAAACTAAACCAAGTTGGAAACTTCATATAAGTTCAGGATTCTTAAACTTTCCGGAGATAATAAGGGAAGATTCAGTCATTAGAGGAAGCCACGAGAAAATGTCTTGGAAAAAATTAATGTAGCAGCACAATGTCTAACCTGGCTAGTGAACTGATCTGCCAAGAAGAAATCTGGAAGAGTAATCTACAGAGCAGGAGAAAGAAAACGTGAAATTTCCCCCTCACCACATAAAATTTACTTATATATGCGTGTGTGTGGTTTTCAGTATTGGTACCTTGTAAAGAGGTGCACAAAGACAGTGTAATGTACATCGGATAACGAAGAACCGGCTTGAACGGTATATGATATTAAAGGGACAAAATATTATAAGAATCACAATCTGCAAAAGAAATCACCAGTTTATGTTCGTCAGACAAAAGCAATTTGGTAAGAAAAACATAATTTGTGCACTGTATTTGAAAACAACAGATTAATTATGAAACTTACAGTGAGTAGAGCCAAAGGAACTAATTCAGTTAGAGCTCTGAAGCTTCTTGATCTTGGATCCATCTCCATATCCAGATTTGAAAGGACACCGGCAAATCCAAGTACAGAAAGGCCTGAACTAAGAAGGAGGAATTCTCGATAACCCAATTCTCTTCCTTGCTTGAAGCCAAATATGAAGGAATAGTTAACCCGATAGCGCTTCCAAAAGAATAAGTCTCCAGAATACATTAGCATATGCAGGAACATGTATCCGAAAAGGCTGCAAAAAGAGAGTGCAGAAAATTGTCAACTCCTTGACTTGATTTTCCTTATTTGGTTCAAGATCGAGTTTTCGTTGCATCAATGTATGTCAAGCTAATCAAAGTACCTAAACTCACCTGTAAAGTGGGAATATGTTATCCATATACTTCGTCCGCCCAGGACTCTTAAGAACATTTCTTGCATGGATAGCCACAACAATGGCCACTATGAGTGCGAGGGAGAAGCCAAAGAATATACCTGCAGGGTCACATCAGCTATGAGAATTCATTCAAAACTTTGGGAGAAAAGGAAGCAAATGAACATCTGATGCATTAGGACAAGTTTTACCTATGAAAAATGTTATGGTATGCCTCTCTCTTCTAGCTTTAGGTCTTAATGTGTCTATTCCTTTTTTGTGATTTCCATTTGAAAAGTGCTTAACAAATGTAGTCTCCACTCTTTCCATAAGCTTTGTAACCTGCGAAAGCACAAGCGTGATGGATGGAAAAGTTATTGGCAAAAGGGTGCTCGCGGCATGTACTGTCATAAAAAGTCTCATTAACTAAGAACTAACCTCGTCAGAGTTTCCGAGGTAAGAATTATCCACCATTTGTAAGTAAGCTTTTGATGCATTCCTTGAAGTGATCTTGTCATACTTCTTCATGACCTTGGAGAATGCCAATTGATTCAAAAAGCTGTAACAAACAGTTTCCGATACAATCAGTTACATTACAAATCAAAACCCAAAATATTTACCCTGTTATTATTCCTATCAACAAAAACAAAATCAACATTACCAGTAGCTTTTCAGAAGTCTTAGCTTCTGGTAGAACTCAATGAAAGCCCTTGTCATTAACTCCTCTGCTTTCTTCAGCTCACTTTTGCTGAATGATCTCTCTGATTTTGACATGAGTACACCTTTCAATGCAGATATAGGTGTTTCAGCCTCAACATTGATCTTTACATGATCCAACACCTCTAATGAAGCTGGTTTAAACCCTTTTATATCAGACTTCCTTCCATTTTTCACCCTATGTTCTAGCTTTTCCCCGTCTGCTTGTCCTTCTATGCTCATCTCAACTTCCTGAATTGCTTCCAACTGCCCTGCTTTTTGCAATACAAATTACATCTCTTCAGATAACGTAAGAACCCATTTACACAACAAAAATATAGCAACTTTTCCGATACATTGAAGATGACAAATCCCCAAATTAACACAATTGAGCATATGTAAGATACCAATACACCTCAACAACAAAGAAAACTAGAATTCGCTACCCAGATATAAAATACATTGGAACTCAAACCTCTTGCACAATCCCAAGAAATATGTTAACGAAACAGATTATCAAAATGATTTTGACATGATATAAGATTTCACTGACCTGGTTTTCTGCCATTGACGAGATGAAAAGATGCAGAAACACCATTACTAGCAAGATTAACCATATTTGCTCCTCCCAAAATCGGATCATCAACCTTAATCCGAAGAGCAATCAAAGCATCCATTTGTTTACTCAACTCCTCTGCTTCAGCCAAAACTTCCTCCACTTTCTTCTTATAAAAACTCAACACCTTATTAAATTCATCATCCAGCCTTCGAAAAAACAGAAGCTCAAATTGTCCTCCTTCATCGGACGACATCAGGAACATTGTCTGATACTGCTCATCTGATTCTTCCGACGAACTCACCAGAATTGTTTCATCTTCATTTCTCTGCTCATTCTTCCTCGGAGAACCTCTGTACCTGTTTGTCAACCCACTGAAAGCTCTATAAAGTGACACCCTTCTCTTCAACGCCCCCTTCGTCGTCGCAGCCACCGGCGACGGCGCGTGTTGTTGCCTGAAACGTAAGATATCTTTCAAGATTGTTTTCATATAACTGTAATCCATATATGCTTCCTGCCATTCTTGCACCATCTGCGCCTCAAATTCTTTTCCAAACTTCATCTTCTCCAACAAATTTAATCAATCAAAAAACAAAAACTCTCCCACACACAAATTTATATCCCGACATGCAAGAATGAGTCGCACCACACACCACAATTAACTATTTAACTCAGACAAAATCTTCTTTCTTACTTGAATATGTCTTCTGTCGTGAACACCAACACCATTTCCTCCTCTAATATTATAGTTGATTGCACAGCAGTTTGGTCGAGAAAATCTAGCGCGTGACGTCCTTCAATCACGGCTGTCAATGGAGTTCAACTGCTTACTGGAACTAAGCTGTCATGAAAGATAATTTTGTTGGGCGCGCAGTAAATTCTATATGCATACAAATGAAGACGTACATTTGTTCACACCACGTTGAAAAACTTTGCACTTGGAAGATTTGGAAGATTAACAAATTAGTTCTTACAGTTTTGAAAACTAACATATAGATCTGTTAAATTAGTAAACTAACAATATTTATTAGTTGGCAAGAAGAAACGAGTTTAATGATTTTACGATTATACCCATAATTTTGGTAACAAAATAATTTATTTGTTTTTAACCTGTTTATTTTTTATTAACGGAGTTGAATAATAGAGAAGAATTTGAGATAATTGATAAATTTACGAGATCTGTTTATTAATTTTACAAATTATAATGATGAATTTGATAATTATTGTAGAAGAAAGTATATTACAAAGGATTATGATGAAAGATTGTCAAGGGCATAAAAGTAATATATGATGTCTCTTCTTTGACCTTACTTGTAAATTTCATGTTACTATTTGGACCTAATGAGATGCAATGGGACCGCCTTGCCGCCTTAAATATGTATGACTTGTCATTTGAACATATAGAAATAGAATGACATATCGTCTATTGCTTATTATAAGAAACGACTTGTCCCCTTTACCGAAGCTTCTTGTTTGTTTGATGTCTTCATAGATGTGTGACACCGATTTAATTAACCGCTATATATGTAATATCGAAGGAGACACGATGT
>JAXCLQ010000015.1:1350484-1373347 GCA_035584115.1 Cedrela odorata
GGCTTGCTGCCGTACCCGGACTCGTACTCCGGCTTGCGGCCGTACCCTGACTCGTACTCCGGCTTGCTGCCGTACCCGGACTCGTATTCGGGTTTGCTACCGTATCGGGACTCATATTCAGGTTTTCTGCCGTATCCGGACTCGTATTCTGGTTTTCGTCCATGACCGGATCCATACTCGGTTTCAGTCTTCCCACCATAACCAGATCCATATCCCTCCGACTCGGGCCTATTTCCATACCCAGATCCATACTCCGACCCCGGTTGCTCTGACCTATACGGTTCGGGCCTCCCCATCCCAGGCTGAAACCCATAGGCTGGCTCAGGCCGTCCTCCTTGAAATCCTGGTCCACCTCCTGCTCCGGGTAAAAAACCGGGGTGGGGCTTGGGGCGGGTGTAGGAGCTGTACTCGTTCGTGAGAGCTTCGTCACCATAGGCGGAAGGCTCGGCGCCGGAGGAGTATTCGGGGCGAGCATAGTCAAACTCCCCGTCAGACTGAGAAGATGACGGGTAGCAAGTCTCATCGGACGGTGGCAGGGGACGTCCGTAAGTCAAAGTGATGTCGTATCCACCTCCGTACGGAGTTGGATCGAACTCGTCGAATGCAGAGACGTCATCGTCGTCGCCACCACCAGTATTGTAGTACGGCATCGTTTCGAACTGTGCGAAAAAAGAGAGTTCTGAATCGTGATTTTGTTTTTGGTGATCTGATCCAAAACGGAGACGTGAACCCGTAATTTTATATGTCGATATTTTTCCGAAAACGGTGACGTTTTAGTCAAACGACGTGTGGGAAAGTAATGACATTTAAAAGGTGGGCCAATGTATTTGGTTTTATGTGGACCGTTGGATTGGATTGCGATTTGTAAAATGGATGAAAAAGAGACACGTGGCTGCCGACATCTTGATTTCACAAAAAGTTTTGAAAATACTCGATGATTAAGAAAGAAAGTAATGTAATTTTTTAAATAATTATGAATTTATTGTTTTACTATTTTATCCCTGTTATAAATTAGGCATAACTCTTTCAAAAATTTTATCACAATTTTAATTGAAAAAAAATCTTTACATAAATTATTTAATATTTATTTATAAAATTTAAATAAATATATATAATATTAAATAGATTTGTGGATTCAGCCGAATCAACTTTTACTATTTATAAATTAGGTAACTTCAATCTTTTTGTCACTTCTAATCAAAACTCAACTAATTAAAAATTCTTTAACGCCTACTTTTTTTTTGGATATATAATATATTTTTATCCAAAATCTTAATTTGATAAAATAATTTAACATAATTATATCAATAAATTAATTTAAAATTTTGATTATTTAAAAAAAATTGATTATTTTACAAAATATATTTGCTCTCGGATTAAAAGAATAGTGGAAAATATTGTGTCTAGAGAGTGGAAATAGGTGATTTTTAAATATAATTTCGTATATTATTAAATTAAATATTAAATAAAATTATATGTTTATCCAATACTTTATCTATTATTTAAAAAAAAAACAATTAGATAAAATGATAATTACAAATGTGTCATCAATTATCTCCTAAATTTATGAAAATACCAATGTAAAATCATCCTTTTCATTTATCTCCTAAATAATAACACAAATTAAACCAATTTTTTCAGTGTTTTTTACAAGAATGACCACATTTTTAGGCTAAATTATATTAATGGTCCAACCTAAATTCATCTTATATCTATGGCTAAAACATACATTTTATACTTATTTTACCTCTATTTCTTCCATTTATTTGTGTTTATATTAAGTGCTGCACGTTTTGAACACAAAAATAGTAAATGTGAATCAAAATTATTGTTAGGCGATCACATTGATAAATTATCAACGAAGTTTGCGCAAGCATTCAAACCGGTTCCGATTATAATGACCGGAGTGAAGTGGCTAAAATAAAACAAAATAAATGCTACATTATTGTTAAACAAGTATAGGTTAGTACTATACTTTGTCAGATCCATTTTATGTTGTCAAAATTGATATATCGAAGAAGATGAGAAACAGTTTCATCTCAACGAATTTCATTGCTCCTCGAAGTTTTTTGTCACCCCTCGACGTTTTTGTCTTTCGTCGATGTTTTTATCTCTCCTTACCGTTTTTTGTCGAGAGGTGATGAAATTTGTCGAGGGATAATGAAATTTGTCGAGTAATTTCGTGATCTTTATTTTTAAAATATGTATTCATGATAATTGTTATATTTTTTACATATAGTTGGCAAATGTTTACTTATTGATTGTCTCCGGAAGGTCATGGGATAGTTCAGCGGATGGCAACAAGGTCTATAACGGCAGTAAAACCTTCGATTTATCCATTGATCATAATGTAAAGCATGCATAACTCATCAATCAGTTGTATTCTTTACTCCAAGTAAATCCAGCCGAGTTCAATATTAAAACAAGAGCAATATACATACATTGTTTGCCTTCAACATCATTTAATTCAGGTCTGTCTGATATAGATAATGATAGAGATGTTGCCTTCTTCGTTGGAGTTAATAATCACATATCTACATTTGAGGAGTTTACGACTTTTTTTGTCATATTCGATCGTAGAGAAGTTGCTCTTACAACACAGTCGTCTGTTATTCACCATGTACAGCCGTCTATACAACGAGTACAAACAAATTTGACAAATCCATTTACTTCTTCAAGTGGTAGTAACCAAGTCAGTTCCATGCTTCCTATTACCAATACGAATGCAACATACTCATCGGTGCGATATACCGATGATGCAACATGGGATTACTAGAAAGGTCAATGTGAGCAAGGTTTAGACAATGATGAGACATTTCAAACACCTGGCATAAGTGATGTCATCGAAGACTTAAGGCACGGGGCTTGCAATGATCAATCACCTTCTAATGTTGGTGCTTGTGAAGAGCCGGCTCCCTCGTGCTATGATCCGCTTCAGTGTTTGCCTCCAATTCCTACACCAGTGACTTTCTCAACAGATTGTTTCTCGAGTTCTGCGAATGGTGGTTTAATAGTGGTCAGAAAATTGTATGAAAATAAAGAGAAATTACATCGGGATTTGAGTCTCCTTGCGATGAAAAAAAACTTTTAGTTCAGGATTTTTTGGTCTACACTGAACCTCTTTGAGACTAAATGTGTTAATGAAAAATGTAAATGGCGAGTTCAGGCAACATTGGTGTCCGAAAACACGTTCTTTCAGGTAAGGCGAATTGATAAGGTGCACACTTGTTTTTTGGACCAATTTTTCGATAGATATTGTCAAGCTAGCGTTCAACTTATTGGTGAGCTTATGAAAGATAAATTTACAGACTGTAGTCGATTGTATACACTAAAAAACCTTCAAGCAGATATTCAGAATGAATATTGGGTGGTTGTATCATATGTAAAGGCTTTGCGTGCTAGAAAAGCACCATTGACTTCAATTTATGGTGATTCTGCAAATTCATATAATTTATTTCCATTATATTGTCATGTATTGCAGTCTATCAATATTAGCACTATCACTTATATAGAAAATGATTCTGATAACCATTATTTTAAATATTTTTTTTATGGCTCTTAGTGGTTGTATCAGTAGGTTTCGATCTTCAATTAGACATGTGGTTGCAGTTGATGACATATTTTTGAAAGAAAAATATCGTGAAATATTATTTGTGGCAGTCTGTAAAGATAGGAACAATTAAATATTTCCATTGGCTTTTAGTATTAGAGATAACGAAAATGATGACTCATTGCTATGGTTTATACAGAAGCTGCAAGGAGCTATTGAGGAAGTACAAGACTTGGTATTCATTTCTAATCGACATGCAAGTATTCAGAAAGCAGTGCACACCATTTTTCCAGATGCTACGCATAAGATTTGTTGTTATCATATTTCAAAAAACATACATGCAAAATTTAATACAATGAAAAAAACCGATGTTAATAAATTTATGAAGGCTTACTTTGTTGCCGCAAAAGCATATTAACGATTTCAATGATCAAATATCAAAGTTGAGGTGCATTAACCTTGAAGCAGCCAAATATTTAAAAAAAGAAATTGGAGGTTATAAGTGGGCTCGAGCTCATTTCAGTGGCAGAAGGTATAATATAATGACAACCAACATTGTCGAATGTCTTAATGCAATATTACGCCATGCACGTACACTTCCCATTACGTTATTGGTAGACTATTTAAGGAGTTTAATGCAAATGTGGTTTTACGAGAGGAGAAATGAAACTTACGAAGTGAAAACTCCCTTCACAAAATGGGCTCAGGAAAAAATTACTAAACGGACAAACGCGTCTAGAAATATGACAGTGTGACCTGTTGATCGATTTCAGTATCAAGTGAAGGATGAAGAAAGAGGTGTTGTTGTCGATCTAAACAGCAAGACATGTCCGTGTAGAAAATTTGATTTAGATCAACTTCTATATGCACATGCACTAGTTGCGTGCCAACTGTCTGATTTCAACATGTCCATCTTTGTTCTTAGTATTACGCTGTGAACACACTTGTTCTCGCTTATTCATATTCAATCCATCCCGTTGAACATCGATTGGATTGGCTTGTTCCAGATGAATCGCAAAGATCTGTTTTATTGGCACTTATTTAACGTCCACTGTCAAGCTGATGTCGACAGCAAATGAGACCTTCTCAAGGCGAGGATGTATCGCGAAAAAAATGTTCTCGGTGTAACCAGTATGGAAATTATCGACAAACTTGCAAGAACCTCGTGCCATTGCATCCAAATTAAATAAGCTTAGTTTGAACTTGTATTATATTGAGATAAAATTATCAACAATTGTTTATAAATGCATCCTGAAAATCTCGATGAAATTTGTCGAGATTATATTACTGTCTCAACAATATTCGTTGAGATTTTCAATATACATGTTTATATTATTGAGTATACTGGAAATCTCGAAGAATTTTTGTCGATATTATATAATTATCTAGAGGAAATTCGTTGATATTTCCAGTATGAATGTCCACATTATTGAGTGCATACTGAAAATCTTGACGGATTTTCGTCGAGACAATTATATAATCTGGACGAAAATTTTCAAGATTTCTAGTATGCATGTCCACATTATTAAGTGCATACTGGAAATCTTGACGAATTTCGTCGAGATTATATAACTGTCTCGACGAAATTCGTTGAGATTTCTAGTATGCATGTCCACATTATTAAATGCTTATTAGAAATCTTGACGAATTTCATCGATATTATATAACTGTCTCGACGAAATTTATTGAAATTTCTAGTATGCATGAAATAAGATGAGGTAAATAGTTGTTGATAAAATTTTGTCAACATTAGAAAATTTATGTTAATGATTATCATAGGATTATAAGTTTATTAAATATGTAAGACTAAATAGTCTACATTATTTATTTACAAACTATGATTATCAATTAACAGGATAAACATTCGCTAATTCAAACCCATAATAAGATATCATTTGATTTCATAAATATTTACATTCACAAATCCTGAAACCATAAACTAAGGGCTATGTTCTTCCTCAAATGAGGTGCATCTGTTGGCCCAAAATCAAACTTTTTACCCTGTCTCAAAACTTAATAAATTTATAAACGAACACCCTACAATCATCCCTGCGACTATCCTGCTGCAGTACACCATTACACAATCTCCAAGTGACAAATGGCAAATCGTTAACAGATACATCTGACCTAACAGTGTAGAATCCACTTTGCCTTAGTAAAGATAGCAGAAGGGAAGATAGACACTAAAGGTAAGACTCCATGTAGTCATCCTTGGTTGTTACTACATATGAGTTATATACATCGATCCAGTGGCCCAACAAGTTAACTGCAGCCACAACCCTGTGCTTCTGATCCACATTGATGGGAAAATACAAGACGTCCATGTCATACCAAGTTCTCGGTCCATCTGCAATGTCCTCAAATGGCAAAATCTCTCTCATAACATATCGCAGAGCATCATGACCCCAGTCGATGACATCTTTGCTTACCTCGTTATATTCTATCTTCGTCTATACCGCTTTGAAATAGCTCTATTTAATGTATAAAATGTTATAGTTATTCATAAAATGCTTACATATATAACTATGTATATAAAGGTTGGGAAACTCATGTATACGTATGCGTCTGTCAACGTCCATCGCTGCGGTATCACATCTGACTTTTTGTGTTGCTGCTCCTATAACAAATCAAGATACGCATTGATATGCTGGTAAAGCGGATAATATTCATTTATGAATATGTTAAGTAAATGAACTTAAAGTAAAATAAAATAAACTTATAAATGCAACTTACATCATCCTAAAACCATGAACCCTTATCACCCCCTAATATAGTCAAGTACCAAGAGAGATTGGCAGTCATCCTTCGCAGCTCCTTTGGCTCGGCATCATCACTACGCATCCATTGCATGAACGCATTCCACCGATTTACTACACGAAACTCATCGATCGTCCTTAATTTTCACTTTTTTGTTGGGTAAACAAATGGACTGGCTAAATTCGTGTCTCTCTTGTACTGTCCTCCAAACCGGCTACGTAGATCGGGGGTAAATTTATCATCTATATCCTCAAGAGCTATAGTGGTGGCTTTTTCTACAGCAGTGGCTTATTCTACAACACTGGCTTTGTCTGCAGTAATCTCCATGACTTCGTTAGGGAGGTTTTCATTTTCTGCCACCACATCATCCTGCATAATACAGATGTATTGGTTTACGAAAATAACACAGGGTGTTATCATTGTAAAATTTAAGTAAATTTATAAGTTAACCTATTTTCCACCAGTTAAGTCTTAGAAGCACCCATACATCTCGTTCCTCAATAACTGCATCTCTTGTGTGAACTCCTGCCTTATTAAAGTTATCTTAACACGAAATAATTTTTCTTGACGTGCAAATCGAGTCTTCATATCTGCTCGCATGACATCAACAGCCTTCAGGACTTCCTCAATGTGAATGTACTATGGTACAACAGGCGAGTGCTCAAGTTCGGTATATAAGGGAAAAGTTGGTGAGGTAGCGGGAGAGTAGTGAAGAACTAATGGTGTTGCTGCCTCATCACAATATGCTAGCGCCTGCATACAGGGAACAAACTTTCGATTGGGATTACATGATATCGATCTACGTAATTATGGGAAAATGAAATTGTACTTACATCTGTCTGAGTTGCTTCTGGGTCGTCGTTATCTATAGGAATATTTGCCTCGTGTATAGGTCCTGAGGGAAATAGTGCAATGTCGCCTTCGTATGCTCTATGTGCTTTCCTGATAGACTGTAACTGCACTACATAAGGGAGGAAGCTTTTCTCATGTGAGGGTGCTAGCCTATAAAATGGAGAAGGCTACACAAAGAAAGACAATATCACTTATACATTAGACTCGTTGTGAAATTAACTTAATTAAGAAATAGAATAAATAACACAACTAATACAAACAAACTTACATTTGAATTCACAAAAACCGTTTTGGTGATGTCGTTATGGCGAGTATTCTTTTTAGTTACCCATCTTAAAAGATGAGGCAACTTGTCATTTGACTTTTTACCATATCTTACTCGGCAGATAGGGATTGCCTCGTATATCCATATCTGAAAAACAACTTCAGTTAGAAAAAACCCTCTAAACATAGTTAATAGAATCAATTACAAGTTATACACTTACTTGGAAGGCAATCGGAAGCTCTTCTAGATTATACTGCTCACAAGTGTGCTTCATATCCTTCTGACAATGCTCCTTAAATTTTGAAGCCTTCCCAATCAATACTCGTGAAAGAAATTTGTATATTAATGCCCACAAGACTGTGCCCTAAGGATAGCTCTCAAATTTTCTCAAGTCATCTACTAGCTGAAGTACAAATGTGTCAACCTTAGTTCGACTGTCTCTTCTATGCAAAAACCTTCCACAAAGAAAGCAAAAGCCAGATTTAAAGCAACTTGATCATCAACCGTGCTGAAGTCCGTGTCTTCAAATAACTTGTCAAACTATGACTGCCTAATGTCTATCACCCCGGGAAAGAACTAGTTGTATGGTCGATAGGTATTCCTCTTCTTTTTTCTAATGGAATTATGCGTTAGATAGTTGTCAAAATTTAGGCCTATTATGAGTCCAAACTTGAACTTCGAAAATCAGATGACTTGCCAAGAAACTAAGAACCACATTTGTTGTTCTGACTCCTACCCAGTTACTTTAACTTCTCTTAAAAGTACGTTGTGTATAAGCTACCCTAAGAATACTAGCTTTTTCATTTGCAAAAATTCGCCAAAACATGATTGTGTGAACAATATAAGCTGCTTTGCAGTTAACTTCTTTTGTATAATTTCAATCACCCACAAGTGGGACAAGGAGGTAACCACAGCAGAGAAAAGATCTTCTTCTCTAGTTTTTAATATCCTATTGACATTGCTACTTGGTGTAGCCATTTATACTATCATCATCACAACAAAGAAAAAAAATAGTGGAACACATTAAAAAATTTTAAAAACAACCAACGGCCACATATGATACATGATACTGGATATCTCGACGAAATTCATCGAGGTTGTCATATGATCTCGATGAATTTCGTTGAGATATCTAGTTTGCATGATTAGAATGATATTTTGATAAAATGACTACTGGATATTTCGACGAAATTCATCGAGATAGTAATACGGTCTTGATAAATTTTGTCGAGATATCCAATATCATGTTTAGAATTAGATCTCTATATTAAAAAAAAAAAATTGATACTAGATATCTCTATAAAATTGATGCTGCCTATCTCGACGAAATTCATCGAGACCATATCCATTATCATGTGCACAAGTGAAACAGTATATACTCTCGATGAAATTCGTCGAGATATCCAGTATTTATAAAAGATATCTCGACGAAATTCGTTGAGACAGTATGTGCTCTTGACGAAATTCGTCAAGATATCTATTATGCATACAAAGTTAGATATCTCGATGAATTTCGTTGAGACAGTTAAATAATTTCAAGGAAGTTAAAACGTCGTCCTTCGATGTTTTAATTTCGTCTTCTCTAATTTCAAAAATCATTAACAACACATTCAATTGCCTATTATAAATGATATAAATTCAACTACTTACACATTTATATATTTTAATAAACTAAAATAAACCAAATCACAAATAAGTTTAAGAAAATTTACTAATTATGCAGAGAAAATTGAGTTGCAGAAATTTTATTGTTGTTTACACCGTTTGTAGAATAGATATATCGACGAAATTTCACGCAACAAAGGATGAAATGGAGTACATGAGAAGAGTTTAAGGGAGTTGAAACTATTTCTTTATTTTAAAAAGGAAACGAAGAAGTAAGGATAAAATAGATATAAAAAGCATATTTTAACTATAAATATAAGATGAATTTAGATTAAGCTATTCCTTTAAAAACCCTTTTCTCGTCAATTCCCTTCTTTTTTCCCTCCATTTTCCTCCATCCAAACACTGCCACATGGTCAGCCAAGTTGAGGACACCTCCACTCGAACCTCCCATCCACTTCAGCCAGTAAAAACAAATACCTAACTCAAAAGATGAAGACCACATTAACATCATCATCACAGAGATTCTCCACACATACATACATACATAAACCTTTTCTCCTTGTCTGCGTTTGATCTCCGCAATTGATTCCATCGCCACCCACAAACTATACGCTAAAGCAAACGCAGAAGTAGAAATTCATTCAAAGGGTGTGTTTTGCTTTCAGAATTTCTTTTATTTGTGTCAAAATGTCGTCTCGTGTGGTGACGGTGTCGCAGGACGGGACGGGGGATTACAAGACGGTGCAGGAGGCGATCGATATGGTGCCGTTGTGTAACACGTGTAGGACGGTGATTCGTGTGTCACCTGGGATTTACAGGCAGCCGGTGTACGTGCCCAAGACTAAGAATCTCATTACACTCGCTGGTATTTGCCCTGAAAACACAATTCTCACCTGGAACAACACGGCGACTAAAATTGAACACCATCAGGTTCAGTCGGTGTATGGAATTTTCTGTGCTACTAGTCATCTGGGTTTCTGACACGTGGATAAAAATGGGATATATTTCTCATCTATGATCCTTTTTTTTTTTTTTTATTTGCAGGCTGCGAGGGTAATTGGGACTGGGACTTTTGGGTGCGGGAGTGTGATAGTGGAAGGAGAGGATTTCATTGCTGAGAATATTACTTTTGAGAATTCTTCACCGGAGGTAGTTTTTTTTTTCCCAAATCCATTCATTTGTGATGGAAAATTGGAAATGAGGTTATCGAAGTTGTAAATGTAATCAAAATCTTCTTTAATTTATCTTTGTATATGTTTTGGTTTTGAGCAGAGGGGTGCTTGAAATTGTGTTGTGAGATTTAGGGTCTGGTAAAAAGTTCATTTTCATGTTTGTTATACGAGTGCTTAGAATGTCTGCAATTGCATTCTGTATGTAAAATTTTGATCTGAGGATGTGGGTATTGTTGAGAGTGCTTAGTTTGAGTTGATTGGTAATGCTTTAGTGAATTGTTCTATAAATGCTTTGAGGTTGTTATTGAAGTCTCTTTGTCTATCTTCCTCATTACAGGGTTCTGGCCAAGCTGTGGCAATCAGAGTAACAGCAGATCGATGTGCTTTCTATAATTGCTGGTTTCTTGGGTGGCAGGTATGTTAAATGTCAAATTCATAGACTATGGTGGATTAGAAATTCACGACACATTACTAGAAAATCTCAGATTGTAATGACTTTGTTGATTCCCCAAACTTATAACCCAAATGATCAAATTACTTGATACAGTCAATTGCTGGTGAATGATAGTGTTAAAACTTAGTAAAAGTTAAAGAAAAGCCTGATGTTATGTTCATAATTTAAAATTATTTAATAAACCTTTTGCTGCCTAAGCAATATGATAGACATTTTAGGTTTTTTTGATTGGAGTATGATGTCTTTTTGGCACAAAGGTGTCCAATCTGTCATAAGTATATCAGAATAGGCTTTGGACCCAAAGTGCAAAAATATCTTTCATTTTGATTGCTGGCTCAGTCAACTGAGGGCAATGGTCGGCAACCTAGATGCTTGTATGTGCAGATGCAGATTAATTGCCTGTAAAAGTCTTTTATTTTCAGGACAAGTCAGAGGAATCTTGTGTTAGAAAATCAGTACTTCCAGCTAAAGATTGCTGCTTGAAATTATAATGCAGGATACTCTATACTTGCATCATGGAAAACAGTATCTGAAAGATTGCTATATTGAAGGAAGTGTGGATTTTATTTTTGGGAATAGTACTGCTCTCTTAGAGCATTGTCATATCCACTGCAAGTCAGCAGGTTTTATAACTGCACAAAGCAGGAAATCTTCTCAGGAGACGACTGGTTATGTGTTTTTAAGGTGTGTGGTTGATCGTTTCTTCTATTTTGTTCTTTCGTTTCTTTCTTTTTCTTAGCTTATTTTTCCCATAATAGATTTTATATAGCCTAAATCTGTGAGTTTTTGTTTAGGGCTCAAAAATATTCTTTAGCAACTTTAGTATAATGTTGTGCTTTCTTGATAGAATGCATGATCACATGACAGATATATCAGACAACTAGGTTTTTGAAAACATTTAAAATCAGGCTGATAAGTTGGTGGCTGAACTTCAATGTTAATTTTCACACGGCCTGATTGTTTCATGTGGCTGGTCCCTAGCCTGAAGAAAGGCAGGAGTTTGCACACAGTGACGCCTAGGCTCTAGCATTAAATTTCTAAACTATTATTTTATCTTGAATTATATTGTATCACAGCACAAGCATGAACTTTGATAATAATGTTGATATATGAGGCGATGGTTTGTTTAGGTCGGCATAATTTTGAGCTTCCTTAATAAAGCTTACCGAGACAAACTTAAAATGCTGAATTTTCTGGACATTGACATGTCCAGTGTGTTTTTTGAGGTCTGGTTCTGTATATTTTGTTCATCGTCTTACGTTCTAAGTTCTAGAGTTACTTGCATCATAATTTTGTTGCTTGCTCAAATTGGATGGGTTTATTATGCCTGACCAAAATATTTGGCTCTGTAGTTGCAACCTTGTTCTCATTGATGCAGATGTGTGATCACGGGCAATGGAGGGACTGGATACATGTATCTTGGACGCCCATGGGGACCTTTTGGAAGGGTGGTCTTTGCATATACATATATGGATGCATGTATCAGACATGTCGGCTGGAACAACTGGGGCAAAGCTGAGAATGAAAGAAGTGCTTGTTTTTATGAGTACAGGTATGTTCTATTTATCCATAGCTCTTCAACATCCTAGGATCAATTTGAACACAATTACATTTAAATAAATTTGGATTGTTCAATCGAAACTGTAGGTGTTTTGGACCAGGTAGCAGCCCACCAAAGCGTGTGACATGGGCAAGAGAACTGATAGATGAAGAAGCAGACCAGTTTCTCATGCATAATTTCATCGACCCGGATCCTCAAAGACCTTGGCTCGCCCAGAGAATGGCTCTGAGGATACCATATTCTGCTTAAATCTTAAAACTCAATACAATAAAAAAACAGAATTGAGGTCACTACAATTTTAGGTGTGTAATAAATCAAAATTCGTGATGGCAATTTCAATTTTCGGTTATCAGAGACAGGAAGGATGTTGTCTAGTGCCTGTTTATGCTTGAAATTTCATGGGTGTAATATAATTAACTGTGTGAAGTTCTTTATGTCTGATATTTTTTTTTTTTTGGTTTCTGCTATAGTGTTTAAATGGAGTTTTGTGTAACATTATATATCATTCCCTGGTTTGTATGATTCAATGGTGTAACTTGAACTTGTTTATCTAACGGGATTCTCTGATTAATCTATGAAACAAATGTTTGATGTTTTCTACTGAAACAAAAACATAAAAACGAATGGAGATTGGAACTATGTAGTAATACAACAAATGTTTGATGACATGTTCACGAATCTTGTGTTTCATTGGAGGTAAATAGTACATACTACTCTTGAGATAAGATTAATTTTACAATACAAAGTAGCCTTATCCTAGTCAACCACTTCCACGTTTATCAGACACATGTATTACGGTGTGTCTCATCTTCTTTGATGGAGTTACTGTAACAGTGGCACGTGTACAAACCAACAGCCAACTCATGTACGCTTATCTATCTCCGTCTTTTCGCTTACATAACTTCAAATAAATCGCTTTCCTATTTGGTGTCAATTTTCAGTTGAAAACCAGTCAATGAAATGAGTAGTAAAATTGCGGCAAGTTCTGTCGCGCCATGCCAGCATCAAATGCCAGCAGTTGGGAAACTTAACGCAGAGAATTGGCGGAAGAAGAAAGAACGGTGGCAATGCCATGCAATGACATCGTCTGAGAAACAGCGATCACAACCGTTAAGGGTTAAGAATCGGATGGCTGTGAAGGCTGCCACGTACTCTTCTAGAATTTTTACCGATATTCCACTTTATGAATCTCCTGGGGTAAACCCTTTTGCTTAAACTCTCTGTTTTTTTTTTGTTTTTCTATGTGGGTAATGTTTTAATTTTTCTTGATTTATAGTTGGTTTAATTGTGCTGCAGGCTTCCTTTGATCAATATTTAGAGAACAAGCCAAGAGTTTTTAAAGCAATGTTTCCTGACAAACAAAGAAGCCAGCGGCTCAATGAGGTTTATTTTAGATTTCAGTGTTTGTTGGGTGTGAAAATTTGGATTATGTTGTGTTTGTTGTAATATACCTTTTTCCAACATTATCAAAAGTTGATTATTGATGTGATTACATTAGACTTGGATTTTGCTAGAATTTCAACTTTGTATTGTGGACTGTGTAATGAAGTGGGAAAGGGGAAACTACAATTATTTCTTGTCAATGCAATGGAATTTGGTAATGATTCTGCTCATCCGTTGCATGTGCTGGATATAGATTTGGTAGACTGGCAATAGGGTGCCAGTGATGAGTAATGGATCATCACGATTTTAACATTTTTTTGAATATCGATGTTGAACAATTGTATGAACATACCTACCATGTAGTCGAAAGAGAGTAACAACTAAGAGTTTTACTTGCTATTAATAGAATATTAGTAAAACTAACCTTATTTGATCACTTGGAGTATGATCAATGAGCTTCTTAAATCAGCGACAGGAGTCTTGTGATTGTATCAACATATGCTTGTTTGGTTCTAGTTCATTTGGCAGAGAGCTGGACAGTGCTCAAGCTTAGGCTTTAGGCCCCGTATACCTACGACCATCTCATAGGCTCAACAGAATTTGCCTAAGACATCTTTGCATTTTTTTTAAAAACCCAGAAATCCTTTGACCTTTCTACGTTCACCAAGTTCTTAACAGGGGACTACTGCCAAACCATAATAACCTTGGTAGATAGAAGAACTTCTTTGCATTTAGATCTGTCTACTCTTTCTTTGTTTCTTTAAAAAAAAAATGGAAATCATGGTATTGTCTCAAATGATCATTGGTTAAACTTAACAAAATAAGGCAATTCTTTGTAATTCTTTTTAAGCAATACACTTGTTTAAGATGCCATAGAAGATTCTCTATCTCGCACTAATATGTTTGAATACATAATTCATGTAGGAAGAATGGAGAATTCAGATGTTGCCCATACAGTTCGTTTTCCTGACTGTCAGGCCAGTCGTAGACATGAGGTTGAGATGCAAAACAGGAGGCAAAGATTACCCGCCAGACGTTCCTCGAGATATCTCAAAAGTTCTTGAGCTCAACATTGTAAGTCGCAAATGCACATGATTTGAACATCCGTTATTCTCAATTTTTGAATTATTCTGTTCTAATACATGCCAAATCCATTCTTTTACAGACAAGATGGGAGCTCCGAGGCCTTGATAATGTTATCGAGCCATCTAATTTTTCTCTTGGTGTAAAAGGAACCTTGTACTCTGACAGACGCGGAACAAGGAGTCGGCTTAAAGGTCATTTAGAGATGAGTATAAGCTTTGTACTTCCTCCTGTGCTTGCTTTGATCCCTGAAGATGTTCGCCAAAATGTTGGAGAGATGGTTAGACCATAGAAACTCTTCTTGTCCGATTTCACAAAATTATATGTTTGCTCTAAGTTCTAACCAAATCTCTCCGAAACAAATGTTTAGGTGTTAACAAGATTGGTCGAGGACATGAAGCGTAAAGTTAATGGTAGCTTGCTTGCGGATTACAGTGAATTCAAGAGAGAGGGACCTAAGTAAACTTGAAGCTATGCTTAAATGTGCAAGACCGAAAATAATTAACGGCCTACTAAAATTTATGAATGTGATATTTTCTTGTGAGAGAATTTAAGTAAACTTGAGTAGAAGGTTTTAACTGGGAAATATGGATGATTAATGGTATGGCTGCACGCACTCATGGAAGAAGTCCATTTTTGTATTCTTGTTAAATATGGTACATTTGCAAATTGCAATGCAAGTTTACTAACACAAGTTGCATATGTTGTTGATGTGAACACTACTTTTAGTGTATATTTGAGGGAAAATCTATCAATATTGCCTGTAAGTGTTCATAATTTTGATGCATTTATTCAACAAAATTTAAAAATGAAGGGTCGGGTACATGATATACTTAAGAAACATGTAGACGTGTGAAGTATTTACTTGAGAAATATTGATGAATTTGACATTGCAAGTGCATTCATGTTTTCATGTTATGATGTGGCACATGTAAATTTGAGAACAAAATTTAATTTAAAAAATTGAAAATTGAACAAATTAATTAACTATCAAGTAAATATTTATCAAACACAAAAATTATTATATTTTGAAAATTAAATTGAACAACAATTTCAAGCACGATAATAAAATAGTTTCTAAATTAATAGGACGTTCATGCCTGTTCACTTGTAGATGATAAAACATGCTCATCTCTCCTTTGAGAATACAATACAAAAATAACATAAGACGCGACATAATAATCAAGTCCTAAAATACACACTCCTTGGAATAATTTTAAAAGAAAAAACCCACAAAGACTGCCATATTAATAAGGTAGCTTTACTTTAGCAATCAATGGCAAACCCACAAAAAAGAACCAGCAACAAAATACAATGGTAAAAAGAAAAAAGTATTTATCGATTTGGAGAACACCCACAATCCATTGAATAAGAGTCTTGGCTATTAAGAAAGTTTAAAGTACAAGACCAAGATGATAGCAATAACAAGGACTGCAATAATGGCCCCAACAATCCACTTGTTCCTGCTCATCCTCGTAGATATGGCTGTCAAAACTTTCTTACTCTTGCCTATGTTATCATCCACTCCATCAAGCTGCAACAGAATAACAACCAGCAGTAAATACAGTGGCACACAATGACAAACCATCACAGCTTGGATTGGTAAAATAAACGAATTTTTTTTTATATATTGAGTCATTATTCAGATGAGAATTTATTATCTTTTATATATACTGATGCTTCTGAGTGAGGAACAAGATAACACCATTCTCATGTGGCAATGTCAGGAATTATTAGAAAAGTTTATGAAGTAACAAAGTGCTGGAAGTAAACTAGAAGAGACAAGTAATCAAAATGTAAACAGCTTGTAAAAGACATTATAAGTATACCGTACAATGAATAAAGAAACATACCGTGTTATGGGCACGTAGAAGAGATTGTCGCTGTGAACTCAAATCATGAAGAATTGAAACACCAAGCTCTTCTGTTTCCAGCATGGTTCTTCTACTGTCCTTAATTCTATCACTGGAATCATTTAACCTCGCTGTTGTTATCATCAATCTTGACCTTTGATCAGCTGATGCCTATTACATGAACATCATCAATCGGTCCGAATATTCCATCACTAAGGATAAGACTGAAGACTAGCACTAAAATCTAAACCAACAAGACAGCGATCATAAAGTATAAAGTTTTAGTAAACTACCACAATACTGAGATTAACATTAAACATAATTAGAAGCAAAAAGGATGATACTTTCAACTATTTCATTGGTCATAAAATTGAAAAAACCTACACTTGCAGTAAAGCATAAATGAAAAGAACCTATTATATCCTTTCAATACTTCCTTGGCATATATGTAAGTATGTGTATTTATATACACACAAAATATATTTTAACAACGAACCATATGGTTTCTTAGGATTGCATTCAAGAAAATGAAATCAACTTAGCAACTGGATTAAACTATTATTCCATTTACATCCATTTACCCAGGATCCAATACTGTTAATTTATTTATTTGACATAAACATGTTTACCAAACGAATAAAAATGAGCTAGATAGATCAGACAAACCGTCAAAGTGTCAGCCATTCCTGATTCCAACAACTCATCTCGGGCAGATGCATTCAAATTTCCAGATATAAGTCTTTTAACTTCACTTTTCACATTGTTTAAATCTGATTTATATTCCCTCAACTTAGCAAGAAGCACTGCCTTAACATTCGGCGGTAAACTTCTTGCTTCAAGGTCCATTTTCCGTATCTGCCAAAAGAAGAAATAAGCATCATATTCAACACCAATAACAACAACAGAACTCAAACTACACCAAAACAATCAGAACCCATTTGGTTCGAAATCCAAAATGTTGCTAATATCCAAAAACTCATTTCATAGCAAATCATAGAACTGTTTTCGAATTCCAAAAGCAATGTGAAAGTACAGCTTGTATTACATGCAAAACCGGACAATATTTCGTAATAGTAGCAAATAAAAAAAAAGGCTTTTTCCATTTTCAATGTCCAAAAACACCTTTCCTATCATAAGTTCTGAGAAAAACTCATTTGGTAATAATTCCAAAACCCTAATTATTTTTTCTGAGAGTATTCAGATATAACTTTATCACACTAGCAAAATCAACCTAATTTAGGGATCACTTGCAGAAACTGATATATAAAAACAATAAATTATGAATTGAATCATGATCGCAATCCAAACACTGCCTTAATCAACAACCGTACCAAAGATTCAGCCTCATCCAATCCACTTTTTATTTCAGAAACTTTTTGCTTCTTCCGCTCTGCAATTAATTACACAGCACATATCACAAAATCAAAACCCCAGAGCTCCATAGCTAAGAAAAAAACAGATCGAATAAACCTAATTTAATTAGTTAATTAATTATTTCTCAGTAATTCTTAAATACCTCCATCAAGAGCAGATGCTGCCGTACACTTCTTCGAAAGATTCGCCGAAATCTCGCAGTATTGTCTCTCATATCCTTCAAATACTTCACTCATTGTCTCTTAATCTGTTCAATTACCAAAGTAATTAAACTTTAAATCGCAAAACAATTTTTTTCAAAAAAAAAAAGGAAATCGTTATTTACAACGACTTGCCGGACCTGAAGGAATCGGAGAAACCAGAATTTGAGAAGATCGTCGGTCGTCGGAGAAGAGAACTGATTTCGGGTTGCGATCGCGAAGGTTCTGGAAATGGTAGTTAATCAGTTTTGTGCGCGCCTTTGAAAATGATCGAAACGACTGCGATCGTGTGTGTGGATGCGGAGCGGATGATACGGCAAGGGGTGAATGATAACGCTACCTGCAGGGGATCTGATGGATTACACGTGTAATAATTTTAGTGGCGATAGATTGGTTTTCGCGGGGTGATGTTGCGTAAGATGAGAATTGCTCTGGTCTGTGGAAGCGGAGAATATCCGGTAATTCTTTTTTGGACTTCTAAATTAAATAATTTTATATACCACCCCAATATTTAACATTATTACACTTAGATGGTATGTTTTCATTAACCATCATTTATCCATCCAAATATCAAAGTTTAGCATGAAAAAATAATAATTTTTTTTTCACATTTTATTTAACAATATTAATGAAAAAATTTCTCCATATTCATTTCCTAGTATTTAAATAACAAGTAATTATAATCACGAGAAAAAAAAATCAACCTCGAAAAAATAAAATCCAAATATTTAAAGATTTAGTAGAAAATATCGATATATTTTTTTTCTTACGAGTTAAAGAAATAAAATTTATGTTTTTACGTGAAAATTTGACGGACAAAGCAATGTTGGCTTAATAGATATTAAGTTATTTAGGTTTCAAAACAACAATTGTAACAAAGGGTTAAAAAAAATAGTAATCTTGTCTCTAAAGGAGGTAAGTAAACATTAATAAAAATAAATAAATTAGACATTATCAAATTATATATATAATATCACATTAATTTCTTTACATAAGTCGGCATACAAATTTTAGTAATGATAGACAAACAATAGGACTCAAATTTCTAAATCTTTGAATAATAACAAGATGGTTTTAACAATGATCACTTTACCTAATGACATTTCTCATCATGAAAATGAAACTAAGACTGTATTAACACCATGTATACAAAGTAATGGTGCAAATTTTGATAGGGTTTCGGTACAAAGATTAATAACAAAAAAGTACAAAATTTTAAGAAGGGATCTCCTTAGATCCCCTGTTAAACAAAATACAAATGTGAACTACACAAACTCTCCATGAAAAATGCTGCATCACCAAACTCCTGCAAAAAATATGAGATGCTCAAACTAACAAACTTGCTTCTGGTGTTGATTTTCTTCCTCCTCATGGCTCCAGTCTTTTCGACAAATCTCTAGTCGGCGAAGCCAGAATATTTGCAGATGCAAACATCAACAGCCGGATTGCAGAAGACTGGTTTAGTTAACAGCTGACGCACCGCAACTTGGGCAAATCAATGAGGTGAATTCTCTGTAATTCTCCAACACAAGAGTTTACCTTCATGCCGTGTTCTCACCTGGCCGTACAACTACAGATTCATCCGGTGCAGGAGTTTCCCCAGTTTCTATGAGCTTCGCTTTCATTTGTTCCAATTCATGATCTGGGAAAATTTCAGGTTGCAAGGATGGGGATATTTTATTTACGTGCAACCATGTCAGCTGCCAAAAGCTATCCCCACCAATATCATCAGTCGGCAGGAGAATGCCAGTCGTCTTCATCACCAGCAGATCATTCTTTAGAAGCTCAGGAATTA
This sequence comes from Cedrela odorata, assembly GCA_035584115.1. NCBI lineage: Eukaryota > Viridiplantae > Streptophyta > Magnoliopsida > Sapindales > Meliaceae > Cedrela > Cedrela odorata. The sequence continues at coordinate 1,370,392 of JAXCLQ010000015.1, forward strand.
GTTCATGGATCTTCTCAGAACGCCTTCCTCGAAGTTTTAGTTTCATGTATCTCTCCATGTGATTAAGAACTCCTAACCAAAGTTTACAGAAGGATGGTTGTGGCGAGAGATCCTGCAGTAACTGTAAGAATGCTTTTGACATTAATTTTATGGCTAGAACAAGTGTTCCGTCTATGTTCCTGTAATCCTTTGGAGAGTTACCCTGTGCAATTTCTAACAAATCATCAAGCAATGTGAATATCGCAATATCAAAGCACTGGAACCACAAGGCACTTGGAAGGTGAATCCCGTCTGCCGCTGCCAAAGATCTCTGTAAGACCAAAATAGCATGGTTTCTCACCTCTTCTCTCTGGTCCAAACACACTTTCTTCAGTCCCTGAACCAGCCTCAGCCACATTTCGCCGATATCCTGGCTCAATCTCATAGCACCCTCTTCTCCCACTGCATTCTTCACCTCAGAAGACCATCTTACAAGACAAACAACTGAGCCCGCCATCAGTTCTAGGGCAGAAACAGATCTATCAACCTCACCAACCCGAGACTCAGCAAACTGCCTTGCCGCGTCTGCACAAAGAACAAAATTTGATGGCAACAGGTGAGTACCCTCGGACATAATAAAAGCTAATGCCTCAAATCCTGCTTCTGATGCTTCTGGATGTCGAGCCGTGATAGATAGCAGGGAAATGATTGTGCGCCATCCTGCATGGGATCTGATATGAGTAGCATTAGCTTTTACAAGGCGCATTACTTCCTGTGTTATGTGTTCACAATATGCATCAGCCACCCGAGCGTCAAGTTTCAATATTAGTTGTAGTGACTTGAGGAGCTCATCAGTCAGGTTCTCCTTATATGGAAGTAGTCGTTGACATATCTTGAGAAGCCCAAACACAGCCTTTTCCACAAGCGTGCACGGCATTACGATTGACTGAACAATATTGGCTATGTGCTCATAAACACCCTGCCAGATAAGCATAATCCTATCCCGGTTATTCAGTGTAACTGCAATAAGCAATTCCAGGCAAAACACTCCTGTCTCTTCATCTTCCATGAAGCTGTTACCCTTACGGAGTCGGCCTGCTGCCAAAATAAGGGCCTTCACAAGTTCCAGTAAAGACTCAGCTTGGAGAAATTTACTGTCCATAAATATGCTATCAATGTGGCAATTGTGGATGATCTCACGAGTGTGCTGATGAGCAGCAAGTTCTTCCTCACTAGGCTGCAACTTTGGCTCCTCCATGTCAAATGATAAGAGCTGACTGAATCGGCCAATCAGGCTAGACGATTTTCTTGGAGTGGCCACAGGTATTACAAGTGACGTTGACACAGAACCTGCAGCAGGTTTCTCCCTCTCTGGATCAGAGGGCTCCGCATCATCAGCTGCATCACTAGCCAGACGAGCAGGAAGAAGGCCAAGCTTATGCAAGCTTAAGACACAATCCAAGATATCTTTCCACCCCAAGTGGATATAATCACCATACGTATTTGCTATCGTAAAAACAGTTGTCATTGCCATCCTGGCTTTGGTGTCATCTCCAAAGGAAAGAACGGCATCTTCAACAGATAATGGGGTCAAAAGGGTTGTGAATTTACAGAGAGACACAACCAAATCATCCAAGACATCACCAAAATGATAGCATGTTGAAAGTTTGGCAATGGCCAAGAATCCATCAATGCACCTCTGCAAAACATCTTCCCGCTCCACTTGATCAAAAATCACTGACATTGCAGCAACTGTGGGGCCTGACAAGATACCAAACATATCATGGTCGAGGAGGGCACTAGAATGACATGAGATGAAAGGAGTGGTTTCTCTGGATTTATGCATTACATTAATCCAACGGCTTGATGTCATCACTGGAAAACTAGCACCTTGCTCTGGTATCATCAGGATCTCATTCTCACAAATAGAGTGATAGAGCTCTGAGAGGTACTCTCGAGGGAGATCTTTCCCTGCATTGATGTGACGATTGTTTCTGACAAAATCTTCTTCAGTCATCTTTTTCTTAACCTGTACATTGTGTTGATCTGTGTTGAGCATTATTAGCGAATAAGACAACAAGAGAGCAGCATCTTTATTGCTCAATATATGAGGCGATTGCTCATAATATCTTTCAGCAAATGCCTCAAGTACCCTTTGTATCTTCTGTGATTCACCAGGTAATCTGAAAGTTCCTAGGAAAAGACGTAATGCAGTATCCAAATTCATACCATGGAAATTAAAAGTCCCAGCAAATTCACGAAGTACCTGAACACAAAACTCATCATGATTTCCCAGAAAATCTCCAATGAGGTTCTTATCTAACCCAGTTGTGTACCTAAAGAACATTGCTACACTTTGTGGCTCAAGTTTATCAGGAAGCAGATGCATTCCTTGGAGAAATTCTAGACCTTTCTTAGCATCCCGATTAAAGTGATCAGCTCCAACCATCAACCTTTTCTTGATGTACTTCATCTTACGAACAAATGGAATCCAATAATTAGGGTCGCTATAGTTCTCACATTTCAATGTCCAGAACGCATTATATTCCTCGGGATCAACAGATGCCCCCTCCGGAACAGGCATTTCATTGCTTATCCTCTCAGCCATACCCTGAACCATGGATATCATTCCATCTAGAGCAAGAACGTGCATTGCAGACAACGGTCCATTGACTGGGAAAGCGCTTTTTGATAATAAGTTAGCAAGGTCTTCAAACAAATTGCCAGAAGTTATATCACAGTCAAAATTGGCATACATCTCAGTCATGAAAGACTGCTGCCTACAGAGATCAACCAAAGCCTCCAAAGCAACTTCCTGCTGTTGGTATGAAGACCCTTGCTTGCTCTGCGCAAGCCTCAAAAGCACGCATGAAACAAAAGCTTCAAGCTGTGCTTTGAGCTCCATACGCAAATGATGATACAGATTGAGAACAATGCTACATACTGTTGAAAGAATGAGTGGGCTCATGGACAAACC
>JAXCLQ010000015.1:1411183-1422060 GCA_035584115.1 Cedrela odorata
ATTTTATTATTTATTATAATTTTATGAAAATTATTTTTATTAATTTATTTAATAATTAAAATTGGATAAGAATATAATTTTAATAATTTTTCATTAGAGCGGGGATAATCTTAAAAGTACAAAAGCCCATGGGCTTGAACTGGGCTATTTTGAACTAAACCCACAATCTAGAAGGGTGTACCTCGAAAAGTCAGAGGTGTATTTGTAAGCTGTTCCAGGTGACGTAAAACATAATCTTTGGCGGGTAATTTGCCGTGAACCGAACGGGCTCCGCCGTCGATAGCAAATCGTCGCCGTTTAATGACCGGAAGTTAACGGGAAACTAAAGCGCTAGAAAGCTACAGTAATAATTCATGAATGGCCCATTTCATACTCTGCCAAAAACGAAGCACCATTTCACGAAACTTTTGAAACAATGCTCAGTCACCAGATCCCTTGAAGGAACCAAGCATCTCCATGCATTTATCCTCACCTCAGATTTCGAATTCACCCACATTCAGTCGAGTGTCGCAGTTGTGTACGCGAAAATAGGCCATGTTTCGTACGCGCACAAAATGTTCGACCAAATGCCTAACCGGAGTTCATTATTGTATAACACCATGATGAAAACGTACATACAGGATGGATCATCGTATGAAGCAATTAAACTGTTGGTTGAAATGGTTAGGTTAGGTAAATATGGCCCGGATAATTATACATACCCTTTAGTTATTAAGGCATGCACTGACTTGTCTTTGCTCGAATTAGGCCATGTGTTACACGGGAGGACATTAGTTACTGGATATGATATGGACACATTTGTGCAGAACTGTTTGATCGCAATGTATATGAATTTTAGAGAGGTGAAGGCAGCGAGGAAGGCGTTTGATGCAATGTGGGAGCGTAGTGTGGTATCATGGAATACTATGATAAGTGGGTATTTTAAGAACGGTTATGCCAAGCAAGCTTTAGTGGTTTTTGATTGGATGGTGAACAGTGGGGTGGAGCCTGATTGTGCTAGTGTGGTTTCGGTGCTGCCCGCATGTGGTTATTTGAAGGAAGTTGAAATGGGGAGAAGGGTTCATGCATTGGTGGAAAATAAAGGTTTAGCAAACAATATTAAAGCTTGGAATGCTTTGGTGGATATGTATGTGAAGTGTGGAAGTGTCAATGAAGCACGTTTAATTTTTGATGAGATGAGTGAGCGGGATGTCGTTACATGGACTTCGATGATTTATGGGTACGCCTTGAATGGTGAAGTAATGAACGCATTGGAGCTTTTTCGTTTGATGCATTTTGAAGGGGTAAGACCAAATTCTACGACTATAGCATCTCTTCTGTCAGCTTGTTCCAGTTCATATTATTTAAAGGATGGACAGTCGTTGCATGGGTGGGCAATAAGACAAAAGCTTGCATGTGACGTTACTGTGGAAACTGCATTAATAGATATGTATGCAAAATGCAATCATGTTGAACTCAGCTTCAGAGTGTTTGCAAAAACATCAGAGAAGAGAACAGTACCATGGAATGCGATTCTTTCTGGGTGCATTCACAATGGGCTTGCAAGAGAAGCTGTAGAACTTTTCAGACAAATGCTGATGGAAGGAGTAGAACCTAATGATGCTACCTTAAATAGTATTCTTCCAGCATATGCCATTCTTGCAGATTTGCAGCCTGCAATGAATATTCATTGTTATCTGATAAGATCCAGCTTTCTTTCAAGCATAGAGGTTGTCACTGGGCTGATTGATATATATTCAAAGTGTGGGAGTCTTGAATCTGCGCACAAGATTTTCAGTGGGATTCCTGAGAAGGACAAGGATATTGTCCTGTGGAGTGTAATAATTGCTGGTTATGGAATGCATGGACATGGTGAGACTGCTGTTTCACTTTTCAAAGAAATGGTTCATTCTGGGGTGAAACCAAATGAAGTTACTTTTACTTCAGCCTTGCATGCATGCAGCCATTCTGGTTTAGTGGATGAGGGCTTGAATTTATTTAATTTCATGCTTGAAGATCACCAAACAAGCCCTTGTGCTGATCATTACACTTGCATTGTTGATCTTCTTGGTCGAGCAGGTCGACTGGATGAGGCTTATGATCTGATTAGAAAAATGCCTTTTAAACCTACTCATGCTGTTTGGGGTGCACTGCTTGGTGCTTGTGTAATACATGAGAATGTTGAACTGGGAGAGGTGGCTGCAAAATGGTCATTTGAGCTTGAGCCAGAGAATACAGGAAACTATGTATTGATGGCAAAAATTTATGCTGCAGTCGGAAGGTGGAAAGATGCAGAGAATGTGAGAGATATGATGAATGAAATAGAATTAAGAAAAATGCCAGCTCACAGTTTAATTGAGGTCCGGATCACGGAAACTGCATGATTTTTTATCCCTTAGATGTGTTAAGCATCAGCTGGAACTCATGTATCCATGAAGTGGTGGAGTTCAATCGTAAGCAACACTAAAACCAAATAGAAGGTATATCACGGAGAATGCTAACACTCTTGTGGAAGACTCAATTGATGGAGCTGATGGAATCTCCTTTTGAAGAGTCCTTGTTTTCTGGGTTGGTTGAAGTAATTATCGAACGTCAATGATTATACTCAGTTCCTGAAAGAAGGTGATGTTAGACAATGGTACTCGGCATTTAACTTGACTTCACAATATATTGGTGTTAGAATGATCATCCCGCACAAGCAATCAGGTGGCTTGTGAGTTATGATGAAGCAGATCTGCGGTCTAGCTTTTGAGATGGTCGCTATGGAATCTACAGGTCTTACATTTTTCTCATCCAAAGTATATCTTAGATGCTAAATAGAACATGATATCTTCAAATTGAATTGACTTTATTTTTCCCTATCTCAATTTTTTTTCTTCTAGATCCTCTGAGAAATCTCTTCGTAGTCTTTATAACATGATGTCTTTTATCGGACTGAGGGGTTTGGCTTTAATTGACTGGATAGAAATTAACAGGCAGCTTGTTACCCTTATTTGACTAATTTTGTACTGTGAACTTATTTTATTCAACACAAATTTATGGTAAATAATTTAACACTACTACACACGTTGATTATCTTGTTTTCTTAATTTACCTTTTGAAAGCTAGATTAACCTATAAAGCAAACATTCCATTCCTAAACCCTGAAACGATTTCTAAATGTATATTTTTGAAAACAGGTGAAGATTTTCTGGGAACATTTGAAGGTTCAAATACTAAGAATGTAGAATGTGGTGATGGCTTATTAGGGATGAAGTTGCGCAGATCATTGACTTCCTGGTTTGGCCTTATGGTATCCATTGATTTTTGCTTTTGTTTGTGAGGTTTGGTTATTTTCTCTTATTTGTTAGCATCATTTTTCATGTGTATCTAGAGTAACAAACATTATGAAAGTAAGAAAAACCTGTTGAATCACCTAAACCTCTCTGTTTTCGTTTCATTGTCACATTACAATGTGGTTATCTTTCATTGTCATTATTGAAATTTCAAGCTTCGGATCATATCTAGCAAATAATACACTAGGGAATTCAACTTTGAAAGAGAAACAAATAGATTAAGACAATGAAAAATATAGCAAATAGTAGTAGTAGTAATTGGAAGTTGGAATCGTAATGCTATGTGTTCTGATTTATTTAACTTCTGATGATTTGTTGACCTCTTGGCTTTAGAATAAAGCAAGATAAATCAATCAATAATGCTTTGAAATCACTGTCTCCGACTCCCTGCTACAAGTCATGTGCTACACCTTTTCCATTAATATATTCTTCTTGATTTGGCCCACTTACTGCTATGCCAAGAAAACAGTGTGTTTTTTGTGGTGGGCGAGAGAGCAAGGGATAGAAACAGTTTAATGCGAGCAATATTTGAATATTAAATTTCTAGTTTTATCTTAAGGAAAATCTTAGTGGCTAACAAATGAATGCTGCCATTTTAGGGCATTCAGCTGCCATCTTTTCATGAACTTTATTTTTCTGTAGCATTAATTTGCATATGCATTCAAGTAAACAGCAGCTTCCACACCAAATCGCTTAAAGAATGCAGTTTCCGTACTTGTCAGCTCATTTATAACATTCAAAGTTTAGATGGTATTCTTTTTCTTTTTGATTTTTCATATTTTTCAATCAGTTGTCTACTAGAACTTACATTAAATCAGATTTGCAGTGGCACAACTCTGATTTCTAGCTTGTATCTTCCTCTATAGATAAGATGGTATTTGATATCTAATTGTAAGGCCATATTACAATATCTAAACTTAGATAATATGTAACATTTACCAAGTTATGCATTCTAACTCATCTATGCTCCTAAATGAAGAAAATTCGTATACTTATATGCATCAAGCATGGAAAATTATACAACTTGAATTTCAATCAAAATTGTCTATTAAATAAAAAAAATTGAATAAATTAATTTTCATCTTATGTATTTACTATGATATAAAATTATTGCATTGATTTTTTTTTTTCGTTTTCGTTAATTTGATCATATCTTATTACGTCAATTTGTATAAATAAATTTTAAATATTTATTTTGAAGTAAACTTATAAATAATATACTAACACTTGATCAAAACTATATATACATACCCTCCAATTCAATAATGTTAAAATTTCTCATGAAAATAGCAAACCCTATTATTTAATCCATTTGGGCTTCTATCCAAAACTCTTAATGAAACATTAATCAAGCTTAAACATAGGATTAATCTAAATTTAGCTCTTAAGGTCAAACACCACTACTTAATTTTTTATTTATTTATTTTAATATTAATTTAATTTCTCTCACTAAAACCAATATTTCTCTCTCTAAGCCTAACACGGTTTTGACTCATAATTAATTTAATTTAATTGTAAGAAAAAGAGAAATTAGATCGGGGGATCCACCAATGAAAAGAGCTGCTCACAGCGAAGCAAGGAAGCACACAAACGGAGACGAACGAAAACACAGAACCATATTTTCTCTCTCTTCCCATTTCTCTCTCTCTATTGATCCATTGGAGAGAAAACGGAAACGAAATCTGGCCAAGAACAGCAATAACTACAAATAACCCAGAAAATTTTGATATTTTTTCGTTTTTATTGTTAAAAAATCGTTTTTTTTATTCTCTTTTGATAAGAGGGGAGAGAGTTGTGCATGCGTTTTGTGTGTAGTGTTTGTGAATCCAATGCGGTCTTTGAGAAAAAGATCAGGATTGAGACAAGCCCAGAAGCGAAATAGAGTGTGCGAATCGAAAGAAGCGAGAAAACCCAGATCTGATGGTGGGTGTGGGTTCAGTTTTGCTCAAGGAAAGGAATTTTTTTTGGTTTTGTTGTTGTTGTTGTGTTGTTAGTGTGGTTGTGAGGCTGCATAGAAAAGGATGCAGCTTCACTTCTCACCTAGCATGAGAAGTATCACTATATTATCAAGCAGTAGCACCAATGGAGGATTTATTGACTTGATGAAGATCAAGGTCGCAGCTCGCCACATTTCTTATCGGACCCTTTTTCATACCTTTCTTATTCTTGCTTTCTTGTTGCCATTTGTCTTCATTCTTACTGCTCTTGTTACCCTTGAAGGTGTCAACAAGTGCTCCTCATTTGGTACTTCCCTCATTTTATTATTGCAATCCTTTATCTATCTTTTTTATTATTATTTCATCGATCTCGGTTTGTTTTTCTATATGGGTTCTTTTGTTAGGGATGGATCTCAATATGATTTTATGGTTGTTGCTATATTCATATTTTGACATTTGACATATGGGTTTGATTTGGTTTGTTGATTAGGATTGAATTTAGATTGTTGGTTTTTAATGGGGCATGATTACATTGATTGTTAATTGTTATATTACAAGTTTTCTATTACTCTAAGATCTGAATGTATCAAATCAATTGTGCGTTTCTTCGGATTGATTTTTTTTGTCCAACTCTGAATCTGAAGATAATGTAATTCAATTGATATGGGTAGTAAATGATTTGGACGTTGACTTGTTGGTTGTTTTGTGCCACTGTGATCACTTCATGCATGTTAAAGCATTTTCCAACTTTTATGTTTGACTGATATCGTATGTGCTTATGGAGTCCAAAGAATTTTTATTTTTTTTTCGTATTGCTGTACTATGATCGAATTATAGGGTTTATGGCTCCAGTGCAGACTAAAAAGGTGCTTGCATCACTGCTGCTGAATTTAAAAGAATTGATGTAAACTAGGTTGAGTTGACCCTTTTAATTTACTTATATGTTTAGTGAAACTGAAGATTGATTAGGTACCTACCACAAATATAACTTTCATTATATTATTCTTTTATATCAATTTTCACTATGATTTTATGTTTTTAGTGTATCTTTGGTGGATTTACTATTCTTGTCTCCTTTTCTTCTCTGTTCCAGATTGTTTAGGTAGGCGATTGGGGCCAAGGCTTCTTGGTAGGGTTGATGATTCAGGGGTAAATAACTTATTTCCTTGTACAGATTTTTTTTTTCCAAATTTTGTTACATATTTTGAATTTGGCTAGCATGTCGTCTGTTTGTTTTACTAATTTAAGCTGGATCCGTTTGGTGCCGTTTATGATGTAGCAGAGACTGGTTAAAGACTTCTACAAGATCCTTAATCAAGTCAACACTGAGGAAATCCCAGATGGTCTAAAGCTTCCAGATTCTTTTAATCAACTTGTTTCTGAAATGAAGAACAACCAGTATGATGCAAGGACGTTTGCATTCATGTTAAGAGCAATGGTATGCTGCAATAGTTTTGTGTTTATCTAGTTAATTTTTTTTTTCTGGGAAGGAATAGGTTTTCAGAAACTAAGGTTTCATGCAGTAGTGTGATCTCATATTTTCTCAACTTCCAAATTTGCATTTTTCATTCATTCAACTTTTAGCAATAAGGTCTAAGTGAGGTTTTAATCCTAACCTTGCAATAGAAGTGAATGAGATTCTATTCCTATATGCTTACTGGGCGAGAATTAGAAGTACATGTTACTGGTTTAGATTCTTGCTTCTTGTCATTGATATTCTTCGAATTCTTGGGGAATATACGATATACATTAATTATAGGCCTTGGGAATATATGAGGTTAGAAGTAACTGCTGTTGGTGTTTGTATCTTTAATCTCTTTCAAGACCTTGCAATAAGATGAAATGAGATTCTGATCCTGACCCTGCACCAGGATCAAATAAGGTTGTAGTCCTTTGCGCCATGTGGGTGGGAGTAGAAGTAATTGTTGTTGGTTCAGATACTTGTTTCTGTTGGTGATGGCTTTTGGAAATTTTGGGGAATATATGAAATTGAGGTGGTATATTACTCGTATCTTATGGGGAATATATGGTGCTTGTGTCAGTACTTGTCTTCGAAGGGCACTACATTTTCTCAATATATTTAAAAGTTTTCCATTTCGAGTTCTTAATTAAACCTTCTTGTAGAAGCATTTCCTGCAAGTTGGTATTTGAATTCATAATTCTAACATTGAGTCCCATTTGATGACATAAAATATTATTTATATATTATAGAATGGCCCTCGTTTACTAATTTTTTGTACGGTTCTTATCTCAGTTCCTGCAACATATCTTTTGGTGCACATTCATTTTATCTTCCATGTTGTCTCTCATGATGAGAAAAAATGAGCCAATATGGTCAGCTGATATCATTCTTTTCTGCACAGATGGAGAAATTCGAAAGGGATATTAGGGAATCTAAGTTTGCAGAGCTGATGAACAAGCACTTTGCTGCAAGTTCTATTCCTAAAGGGATCCACTGTCTCTCTTTGCGTTTGACTGATGAATATTCCTCTAATGCTCATGCTCGCAAACAATTGCCTTCTCCAGAGTTGCTCCCTGTGCTTTCTGACAACTCTTACCACCACTTTATCCTGTCAACTGATAATATTCTGGCTGCTTCAGTTGTTGTCGCTTCTGCTGTGCAGTCATCTCTAAAACCTGAAAAGATAGTCTTCCATGTCATCACAGACAAGAAAACATATGCCGGTATGCACTCATGGTTTGCGCTAAACCCTGTCTCCCCTGCTATTGTTGAAGTGAAAGGCATTCACCAGTTTGACTGGTTAACGAGAGAGAATGTTCCGGTTCTTGAAGCTGTTGAGAACCATAATGGAATCAGAAATTACTACCATGGTAATCACATTGCTGGGGCAAATCTCAGTGATACAACTCCTCGAACTTTTGCCTCAAAATTGCAGGCTAGGAGTCCAAAGTACATATCAGTACTCAACCATCTCCGCATATATATACCGGAGGTAAGTAATACTAGTCATTTCTGTTCTCTTAACTGTAGATTGGAATTTGTCGTAATTTTTACTTTTTTATTTAAAAAGGAGACAAGAATGTTTAATGCCAACCAGGAAGTATGATATTTATGGCAAATTATAGGAAAAAGAAATGATAACATAATCTCCTTATTTCTTTTTAAATTGTTAAAAATATTTAAGACTTCTTATAGTTGCTATTTGCGTGGTTCGAAATATGTGATCTTTATTGATTAACTGGGACATTAATTTTTTGGCCTCCTAAGAACTTGTCTTGTGCATATTATTATATCCTGAGATAGCAATGATTAAATTGCATGTGCTAATTGTGTAAATTGAACAGCTATTTCCTCACCTCGACAAGGTGGTCTTTCTAGATGATGATATTGTGGTCCAGCGTGATTTGTCTTCTCTTTGGGAAATTGATCTGGGTGGAAAGGTTAATGGAGCAGTAGAAACTTGTAAAGGCGAAGATGAGTGGGTAATGTCTAAGCGGTTTCGGAACTACTTCAATTTTTCCCATCCCCTCATAGCAAAGCATTTGGATCCAGACGAATGTGCTTGGGCTTATGGTATGAATATCTTTGATCTTCGTGCTTGGAGGAAGACAAATATAAGAGAAACTTACCATTCCTGGTTGAAAGAGGTAAAATTTTAAATCCTTTTTTCTTACACTTTTTTTCATTTATCCTCCTTTTTTGTGTTTATGCTATAACGAGGTGAAATAGCCTAAGGTATTGAATTGAGGAAATGGATATCGGCTTCCTTATCTGCAGGAATATTCACATTAATTCCTGTCTGATGTTGGATCTTATTACTGACACTTTGTTGTTTCTTTGTTTATATATGATACAGTTTTCTATTTTAGTTTGGAGCCATATTTTGTTGTGTTTATGAAGGGATCTTTCCCCTCTGAACACTTAATTTAAGATTAATTTTGATATTTGGCGATGCAACCTTTTGCTTCCAAAGTATTTCAAATTATGAATGTTCCAAACTTTGACCTATTTCTATGGGATGGTGAAGTATTGATGAAATTTGAAATATCTGACATGAGTTCCGGAGTAAATTTAAATGTTTCTTTTCTCTTTTTGTTGTATGTCCACCATTGATGGTTTAGATTTGATAATGAATTGCTGGCAAACACAAATGATTTTTCTCCACTTTATTCTGATTGTGGATTCTCTGTGCTAGAACCTTAAGTCAAACCTTACAATGTGGAAGCTTGGAACCCTACCTCCTGCTTTGATAGCATTTAAAGGTCATATTCATCCAATTGATCCCTCATGGCACTTGCTTGGCTTGGGCTATCAGAATAAGACCAGTTTTGAGAGTGTAAACAAGGCAGCAGTAATCCACTACAATGGCCAGTCAAAACCCTGGCTGCAGATTGGCTTTGACCATCTCCGGCCATTTTGGTCCAAGTATGTCAATTACTCCAGTGATTTCGTGAGGAACTGCCACATCTTGGAGCCATAGTCAATCAGGTAGAGGAGCTAGAAACAAGAGATACGACAGGGAAAAAACATTAGTGATATGGGTTTAACACACATTTTTTTGCCCCTCGAAATTTCTCTCGAGGTCTGTTTTGAGAAGCACATTGAATATTGGCCAAAAGGGCAATACTTTCCAGGTTCAGATTGCAGAGATAGACCTGCATCTCCACAAGAACTGGCATGAGTCGCATTCTTTCTGTAACATACAAATCCGTCATTGATTTTTTGATTCGGAGAAAAGGACACTATTATTCGTCTTCTATCTGGGGGTCTTCCTTGATTACTTGCATATTATGGAATAAAGTTAAATACGCAGGTTACTGCCTTTTTCGATGTCTTCATACTCATCGGTGATGGGAACAGAAATGCTAGATCAAGTCTTTTGTGAGGCTCCTCAATTAGTCCAGAAGCTTTTTTTTAACCTTTCTTCATTTAATTGCTGTTTTATTTTTTTATATTTTAGTACTTCCCCATTTTTCCCCCATGGATTTTGATATCTTGGTGAAATTTAGGTGCAGATCATGGAGATTGCTTTGTTACAGGCCCCATTTAATTGGGGAACTGTGGTTAGGTTACATATTGGTATTTGTTATGTAAGATTCGCCATAAACATTTAAAATGTGCAGATAATCAATATTCTTGAATTGTTTCATCTGATTTCCCTACAGCATTTCTGATTTTACCCTAAACAATGTTGTTGCAGGAGATGCTCAAAACTGTTGTTTTTCATATTAGTAACTCTGTTTTGACAAACTCAGAGCATTCATATGGCTGGGAAACACTAAAAGATTCTTTTTAGGTTGTAGAAATTTTATTAGCAATGAGTTCTAAAAGTGGATTCTTATTGTTCTTTGGAATTTGCTAAGTTGATGATAACAAGAAACCCACTTAAAATAATTGCTTTCTTTTAGGATCCATAAACCAGATTTAGGAAAATTCTAAGCATTCAAGGAAGAGGTTCCATGCTTTTGACACATTCCTAATTTTCTAATCTGTCCCACATTTGATTTGACCTCCTTGGAATTTTTCTCTTCTTTGAAATCAAATTCTATCATCTTCTTAATAAATTAATTGAATGATTAAGACGGGATTTTTATCATTTAGCTGCATTGTACTAACTTATTATTTGATTCTTAAGAAGCTTTAAATGGAAGAATCAGTAAGTTT
>JAXCLQ010000015.1:1427608-1449504 GCA_035584115.1 Cedrela odorata
TAATCGATTTCAATTGAGATACTATGTGACCCAGTTGGAGTTTGTTTCAATTTTTGATACTCACAAAGTTTAATTTTTCATTGCCCGCGGTGAATCAAATAAATTTTGGAATTTTTTTTCCCATTTATATGATCTTTTTGGGGTTTAAGATTGTGAATAATTCAAGCTTGAGTAATGTATATTATGTGCTGAGATAGCTTTTTGCAATATAATTACAGATTACGCAACAAGAGTTTACAGAAATGGCCTGGCAATCCATTGTTTCATCCCCAGATGTCGCAAAAGAGAACAAGCATCAAATAGTAGAGACGGAGCACTTGATGAAAGCACTTTTGGAGCAGAAGAATGGGCTAGCTCGACGGATCTTTTCCAAGGTTGGGGTCGACAATACACGTCTTTTGGAAGCTACTGATAAGTTCATCCAACGTCAACCGAAGGTAATTTATTATGAATTACTATTTTATTCCATTAATATGTTCTGGTATCTTTGTAGCTCTTGAAGTATATTGAACAAATAGTTAAGACAAGCTTATTCAGTACTGCTACAAGTTTGGATCTTAGGTCATGAAAAGTTGTTTTTAGCTGGATGTTGGCTTGCAAATTTTACTTCATGTATAAATAGGAAACTTAGTGGCATTTTCATTCAATATGCTATATGTCTTGAAATGCTTAAGTAGGGAGAATGAGAAAGCCCGACATAGTTTGGAGACTATTTAAGTGATGTTGACTCTTACTTGTGTTTACTTGTTTACACTTGTCAGCCTTCTCAACTTGGAAGAATGAACTAAGAAGATCTGCAGCCTTGTCATGAGCTATGATGATAAAATTAATGATCTCTTGTGTATAACCTAAGTGGAATTTTATCTGAACTTTCATCTTCAATTTTATGGACTGGGGATATTATGTTTACCGGCCTGGCTATCTTTCAGTTCTTCAGTTGATAGCTTTCTCTGTTTGTAAACTTGTGCTGATCACCCGATTGTTTTACCTCTTTCTGATCAATTATACTAGGTGCTAGGTGAATCAGCTGGTTCAATGTTAGGACGTGATTTGGAAGCCCTTATCCAGCGAGCCAGGGATTACAAGAAAGAGTATGGGGACTCATTTGTTTCCGTTGAGCATTTGGTTCTTGGATTCACCCAGGATCAACGCTTTGGGAAGCAATTGTTCAGGGATTTTCAAATATCTGCCCAGACATTAAAATCTGCAATTGAAGCTATAAGGGGGCGTCAATCAGTTATTGACCAAGGTGACAATATGTTATTTTCTTTGCATTTTTGTGTTAAACATCACAATCACAAACATGCCCACATTTTGGGATTCCGAATTTGAAATGTCCTAATATGGGATAATAAAAGTGCCTTGCATTTTTTTTAATATTTTGTGGTGCCACATTTTCTACTTTGACCATGTCTTTAATTTTGTGAATAAAAATTCTTAGATGTCCATGATTTATATCCTGCAAGAAATAAAGAGGTGCGCTACTCTTGTGCATGATGCCTATTTTTGCTCTTGTGATGAAGCATGTGTTGTGCATTTAGTGGAAGTTTATAATGATTGTTTTAGTTTTATTTAAGCTAGCACACAACTTGCCTTTATCATCTATGAGTTTAAAGTGTGATTTTTTTTCTAAAGAACCTTTTTTATTTGATAAAGGTTTAGTTAGCTACATGCTGCTGCAGGTGTACGCAGGGCAAACATGTCCAAAATTTTTCAGATATTTACTTGTAAATTTCGTTCTAATGCCTCTATGGTCATTTAGTTGTTTATTTGATTCTGTAAGTTTTACTTGTTGCAGCATATGTTCTGTTTCTTTAAAGACCTTTGTGAGGTCTGACATTATGCCTTTGTTATAGATCCTGAGGGCAAGTATGAAGCACTAGAGAAATATGGGAAGGATTTGACAGCTATGGCAAGATCAGGAAAGCTTGACCCTGTAATCGGAAGAGATGATGAAATTCGTAGGTGTATCCAGATTTTATCCAGGAGGACAAAAAACAATCCTGTGCTAATTGGTGAACCAGGTGTTGGAAAAACTGCAATTTCTGAAGGGTAAGCTTTTAGGTGTTTTTTCTTAGATGTACAAACAGAGCATGCAAATAGGGTGACAGTAAATCAGGTTGCTGGCTCATATAACAAATAGGAATGACATTCATATCAATTTGGCATGGAAGTTTTATGCAGCATGCTTTCTATTAAAATAACAAGAACAATGATATGCCGGTTTGAGCCTATGCTTGATGGTAATCACTAGTACCCCTGCTGCATTCTAATCTGTTACACAAGCCTAGTTTGAGGTTGAGGCATCATGATAAGTTTGCAAGGCATAGTTTGAATTAATTTGGTCTTGTTTGAAGGCTTGCTTGGTCTTTTTTTTTTTATGTGTATTTTAATTTTTGACTGTTCCTTGTGAATAGGCTTGCTCAGAGAATTGTTCAAGGGGATGTTCCACAAGCTTTAATGAACCGCAAGGTATTTATTTTATGCAGAAGTTTGCATAATTTTTTCTCTTTCAGTTTTCTTGGGAAGAAGGGGTTAGGGAGAGGCAAAGGAGGATTTTTGGTTGTTGGCTAGGGTAGCAGTTGCCTATAATTGGTAAGATCTAGATGCTAATCTGTCATTCTTTTTATTTTCAGCTGATATCTCTTGACATGGGTGCACTCATTGCTGGGGCAAAATATCGAGGCGAGTTTGAAGATAGACTAAAGGCTGTGCTTAGAGAAGTAACCGAGTCAGAAGGCCAGACGATTCTATTCATTGATGAGATTCACACAGTTGTTGGGGCAGGTAATATGCTTGTCAAATTTCTGTAGCAAAATATTAAATTTTTTCTTGAATTTGACGGCAACTAGCCTAGCAATTGTGAATTCCCAACATTGTGGAATTTGATAATGATTCAGTCGCTGACAGATGATCTATTGAGATCTTTTTCAGGTGCTACAAATGGTGCAATGGATGCGGGCAATCTCTTGAAGCCTATGCTTGGTCGGGGAGAGTTGCGATGTATTGGTGCAACCACTCTGGATGAATATCGTAAATATATTGAGAAAGATCCAGCATTGGAGCGTCGTTTCCAGCAAGTTTATGTTGATCAACCTTCTGTGGAAGATACAGTTTCTATTTTGAGGGGTCTGCGTGAAAGATATGAACTGCACCATGGAGTCCGCATTTCTGACGGTGCACTTGTGGAAGCTGCAATTCTCTCTGATCGGTATATAAGTGGGAGGTTCTTACCTGACAAAGGTAATGTAACAATATACATGCATCCTGATTGAGCCGTGTCATGGAGTTGGCAACTTTCCTGTGGAATTGGGGCCATTTTGTGGATGACTGAGTTTGCAGTTTGTTTACCTTTTAAATGCATGAAAAAGAGACAACTTCTCATTGGTGTAGGTTTAGGATAATCAAATTATATTTTGTGGAAGTTCTAGATTTCATCTGCTTTTTCAAGTGTTCTGCATTGTTTTTAGTTTTGACATTAATGTTATTTCTAGCCAAACAACTTTATATAATTTTCTGGAATTAATATATTAGCATCTGCACGTAACATCGGTTGCTAACATGCTTTTGTATTGCAGCTATTGACCTTGTGGATGAAGCAGCTGCAAAACTGAAAATGGAAATTACTTCAAAGCCCACTGCCCTGGATGAGATCAACCGTTCGGTGTTGAAATTAGAGATGGAGAGGCTATCTCTTACAAACGATACTGACAAAGCTTCGAAAGATAGGTTAAACCGCCTTGAGGCTGAGTTGTCACTCTTAAAGGAGAAACAAGCTCAGCTGACCGAGCAGTGGGAGCATGAAAAGTCTGTCATGACACGCATCCAGTCCATTAAAGAAGAGGTATGTTTTATTTTCCTGTAAAGTGTCATATCTTCGGCATAGTTTTTAGTAAACTTAAGATCGGTCAGCATGATGGCAAAAGTTATTAAAAGATCATGAAGTTGAATTCATAAATTAACTAACTATATTATCTGTATGTGCAGATTGACAGAGTAAATCTTGAGATCCAGCAGGCTGAGCGTGAGTATGATCTTAATCGTGCTGCTGAATTGAAGTATGGAAGCCTAAACTCTTTGCAGCGCCAACTTGGAAGTGCTGAAAAAGAGTTAAATGATTACATAAGCTCTGGAAAATCCATGTTGAGAGAAGAAGTTACAGGTAATGACATAGCTGAAATTGTCAGTAAATGGACGGGTATTCCTGTTTCCAAGCTTCAACAATCAGAGAGGGAGAAGCTGTTACACTTGGAGGAAGAGCTTCACAAGCGTGTGGTGGGTCAAGATCCTGCAGTTAGATCAGTAGCTGAGGCTATTCAGCGATCTCGAGCAGGTCTCTCCGATCCTCATCGTCCAATTGCTAGTTTCATGTTCATGGGTCCAACTGGTGTTGGAAAGACTGAACTGGCTAAGGCACTTGCTTCCTACATGTTCAACACCGATGAGGCGCTTGTACGAATTGATATGAGTGAGTATATGGAAAAGCATGCTGTTTCAAGATTGATTGGGGCCCCGCCAGGTTATGTGGGATATGAGGAAGGAGGGCAGTTGACAGAGATAGTTCGCCGTAGGCCATATGCGGTCATTCTGTTTGATGAGATAGAGAAGGCCCACTCTGATGTATTTAATGTATTCCTTCAAATTCTGGATGACGGGAGAGTGACGGATTCACAGGGCCGTACTGTGAGTTTCACCAATACTGTTATCATTATGACATCAAACGTGGGTTCACAATTCATACTTAATACAGATGACGAGACCTTACCAAAGGAGACAGCTTATGAAACTATCAAACAGCGTGTAATGGATGCTGCAAGATCAATATTTCGCCCCGAGTTCATGAACCGAGTAGATGAATATATAGTTTTCCAACCTCTGGACCGTGACCAGATATGCAGTATTGTGAAGTTACAGGTAAGTTCCTCTGCAATAACTCTTGGCTTACCTCTCCCAGGCATTTTTATTACGAAGTAAATGCTCGTTATGTTACTTGCCTAACTTTGAGATTAGGCATTGGATTGTGTCTATGCAGATAAATAAGTAAATGTAGTTTCCATTACTTTGTTCTGCTTTCAAACATTTCGAACGTTCCTTACATTATTTTTGGTATGTTTCAGTTGGAACGAGTGCAGAAGAGGATAGCAGACCGGAAGATGAAAATCCAAGTGAGTGATGCTGCTGTTCAGCTCCTCGCGAGTCTTGGGTATGACCCTAACTACGGTGCAAGGCCTGTCAAGCGTGTGATTCAGCAAAATGTGGAAAATGAACTTGCCAAGGGTATCTTGAGAGGAGAATTCAAGGATGAAGACACAATTTTGATAGACACAGAAGTTACAGCATTTTCCAACGGCCAGCTTCCACAGCAAAAGCTAGTCTTCAGGAGACTTGATACTGGTTCAGATGCCTCAGCTTCAGAAAATCAAGAAGCTTTCACACAGACTATGTAAATGCATGTTCAATGCAATCTAGTTTCACCCAACTACAAGTTCTGAGAAAGTTTTTGTTTTGAGCAAATTTTCTTAACCCATACATGATAAACTTGTCATCTTGTATATGATATGTTTCTTACAGAAATTATAAGAAATGTGTCATTTCTCAGAAGTTATATTCGTTTTACAATCAAGATTGGCATGGATTGTTTTGTTGGTCTTCCATTTCGTGTTTCATTGTATGTGGAAATTATGATGCTCTCAGATTACGAGAAAGAGATGATCTTAATCTTTATTCAGATATGGAGTATAAAAAAGAGGAAACTGTTCAGGTAAAGGCAGTTTCCCAACTAAAGAAGCTACATTCTTATAAAACATTCTCATGTGTTTACAAATTTTGACGATATGATGCCTCCTTTTTGTCCATTTTCAGGTACTGATAATCAGATAAATGCATGATCATGTAAATATACTATGACTATGATACAATCCAAGTCAGTACAGTCTGATTTGAACTTCGTAATTACATCACCTGTGCAGCTTAAGAATGATCAACAGTATCCTTAAGTTTTTCTGTTTAAGTTCTGGAGCATCAATGCCCGTGTTTTGCCATCAGGTTTAAGGCCATTCACGCGCATTTTCACATAAGTCTTCTTTGCTGATTCAAATTTGCGTCTTAAACACATACCTTGAATAACAGCGTTGCACAGACATACATCTCGTTCTACCTACAGAAGATCAAACAAACAGTATATCAAGTTAAATTCGTTGTTTAGAAGTGAAAACACAAGTAAATGCAGCAGTAATGAGGATATCTAAAGATCCAACCATTAAATCTTTTACTACAAGTGACTTATGCATACAAATTAAACCATATACTCGAATTGGCAATGCTATCGAGAAGCAAGAGTTTCATTTATAACAGATTTTGGTAAAAAAGTCCGTTCTTTGATTTATTAATTTACATCTCCTAATGTCATTACAAGCAGCTCAAAGAATCTCAACAAATTTCTAGAGTGGATGACTGAATATGACTTAAGTGTGTAAATGCTATAAATTTGTTCATAACATGGCATAAATGTGTCAGAAAGGAAAACTTACTTCAAGAATTTCCTCCACTTCATCCCAAAGAGATCCCCAAATGCAACCTCTTACTAAAGACAAATGCGTAAAAGTGTCTGGTGTGCACTTCTGGTGAACCATGTGCTCATAAACTTGCAATGCTATTTTTGGTTTCCTCGCAATCTCACAAGCACCAATTACAAGATTATACAATGTTGTTGCAATTGGTAATCCAGAAGGTTCCATCTGCCATAAAAGCTGCAGAGACTTTTCCCACAATCCCACTTTCTGGCATGACATTAAAGCAGTATGGTACAAATGTACATTTAACTTATAGCTGTGTTCTGTTTTTATGCTCTCAAAGAGTTGAAGAGCATCAAGGTGGAGATTTGCCTTGTACAAAGCAGTAAGCAGTCCATTTCATGTGTATGCATCGGGTGCATGACCCAAAGATTTCGTAATACCATGGACCTTAAATGCGAGCTTTACTTCTCCTGCTTTTCCAAGAGAGTTAAATCAACGCATTGCAAGAAATTAAATTTGGCTTAAGCCCATCATTCAACATATTCTGAAAGAGATTTAATGCCAAATCCCACTTCCCCTCCTTTGTGCACGAGCCTATCACAGCCTGCATGACATCATCTCCTGGCTTGAGTTCATTTTGGATCATCTCCTTGTAGGCATCAAGAGCCATTTCATCCTGACCACAACGAACAATAATGCAAACTAATAGAGAATAAGTAACTCGTGTTCCGATAAGACCATTTCCCTTCATACCACTCCATAATTTCTCGGTCTCAATCCAATCATTTACTCTTCCACAGACAGATATCATAGTGTTATAAACAATTACATCAAAATCCTTCTTCTGACTAGAATACCCTCCAAATTCTACAAACGTATTAAGGGCTGAATCAAAACTCCATGTATCGGCAAGAGCTTTAAGTATTAAGCTATAACTATGGCCTGTAGTTATCTCATTTGTTCTCGTGAACTCAAAGACTGTCAAGGCATTGTCAAGCAGTCCGTTCCTCACAAGACACGAGATAAGAGAATTACAAGCATGTACATTGGGTCGTAAACCAGAGAACTTCATTGACTCATACAGCTCCAATGCACTTCTCACCTTGTTGGATCTGCTAAGCATCAAAACTCTCCTCGATAATATTTCTGCATTTGTTTCCTCTAAAAGATGCACTCTAATTTTACGCTCAATTGCCATTTTCTGCGATACAGTCAAAGGTTGACTACTACTGTTAGCTTCAACATCCGAGCCTTGCTGAACCACCACATTTCCCCAAGGAGGCAAGTTAATTCCAACATAATCCATATCAAAATTTTCCTCTCTTCTCTCAGTCAAGAGGCATTCTTCCCCATCCTCACAAGCTATCTCGGGTTCTACACTAGCAACCACGTTTGATGCAATAGTCGAATTACACAATTTAATCTTTCCATACATAATCCGTGGAACCTGATTTGGTATACAACCACACAAAATGCAACTTCTGTTTGATTTTACAGCTGAACCATGAAACATATAGCAGCCATATTTTCTTCAACAAATTCTATAATCAGAAGTACTTGGCCAACCATACAAGCCAACCCGACCCCGGCAAGCAAACCCACTTGATGTTATGATAACGGAAACTGAATTCCTCAACACTTCCCCCATAAATAACCCACAGAAAGAACAATATAGAAATGATAGAGAAATATATTCATTCAGCTCCAATTCATGCTAGTTGAGACAAAGGAATGAACTTTTCAACTATTGTGAAGTAAAGCTAATAACTTTCTATGTTAGCTAAGTAAAACAAACAAACCCACTTCCAGTTAAAGAATTACTTCTGAAAATTTGTTAAAAGTGTTGTAGTTCATCACTCTCAGACTATAGTTATGAGCTTTTGACACTCTTAACACTACATATGGATTCGATGTTTGTATAAAGAGAGGTTTTTGATATCACAGAAAGAGAATAACACTTTCAGGTGTAGCTAAGTTACCTGGAAAGAGTTATAAGCCTTCAGATATTTACTACAAAGAGAGACACAGCAAAAATTACGCCTTTGGGCGTAATGGTACTAAAGATGAAACGACGACGTTTATCTTGCTACACATGTCGATCAAACGTGTCGTCTTTTGTCTATCCTTCTTAACAATCTCGATAATCTTCTCGACCAGTGGAAAACTGCCGCAGCTCACTCCCCCTCTCTCGACAGCCTTTCTGTATTTTGTATCAGGGTATTCTAGTCATTCCTCAGTCCATTTGAGATAGATACACAAAGTTTTTCACCCAAGTCCGCTGTTAACAACAGTCTAGAGCATGTTCATTTACTACAAATTGATCCTTAAAACAAGGGAGTGAGAACCATTTACTCACATGAGGATCGCTTTCCAAGTAATGGGTGTGTTTCTTTCCTCTTCTTTTTTACTCTTTTCGGTTAATGGGTATTGAAGAAAAAATTATCTTAATTGTTTAACATTGATTTCGCATGATGTGATCAGAGGAAAGAAAAGAAGTGGAACAAAGGGAGAGAGAGAAAGACGAAGAAGTGAAGGAGGGAGTAGCATCAATAGCACTATTGCCAAGTGGGTCAATATCTGGTCATTTCATCCAACTTCCTCACTCTATCTGCTATGGCCTTCAGGGCACTGGTACTTTTTTTTCTCTCTGTTTATATGTTTTATGTGTGTTTTTTTACATTGTTTAGGTTAAGACTTGCATCCATTTTTAATCTTAAGGGATGTGAAATTTGGTTTATTAATGATATATGTGTATAATATAGTGCTTGTAATTTTGGGCTTGTTTAGATTTTTAGATTTAGAAGTTTTCTGTGTTACCGTTATTGTCGTATGTATTTAGTGATGGGATTTTGGCAATGTGGGTTTTGCTGTACATCCAGTCTGTTTTGCTTGAACTTGGGAAAATATTACATAGTTGGGCATACACTTGTAAATTGTGATGCATAACACCAGAAACCAATCAAGGTGTCTGCTTGTTAAACGTTGGAAACTTATGAATGTCAAATTTTCGGTTGTGCACTGCTTTTTTCATTTTGTTTCTGTAATTTTGGTTAATTTTTATCGATCCCCAAATGTCCTGGATAAAATATGCTTGGTTTGGAAGTGATCGATTTTTTAAATTTATTTACATTAAAGAATCATTTCTTGGATTATTTGGTCCAGTTTCTGTCAAAATTATTATAGAACCTTTTCTTTGGAGGAATTCAAAATGAATATATTCTTATATTTTAGAGTTAGCTTGTGAAAGGGAGTGCAGCAGGGGGGAGGATTACCGGTTGATCAAGCTCACAATCATAGACTACAGTGTAAAGCTGCCATATTTTTATATTTTTTACTAAACTGAATATTCATTTTTTAAAAACAATTTTAGCATAATTTTTTGTTGTTGAAGTACTAAAACTGTACTTTCCATTAATCCCATCTCTCTCTCACTAATGGGTTTTATACATAAAAGAGAAAAAAAGAGCAAGATGTTGTAGTGGAGTGTAGAGGCCATGATGCTGCTCGGCTCAACAACATTAATCATGCTCATGGGTAAGCCGTCTTGGAATAACCTTGCTACTTCTCATAATGTGCAGCATTCTTAAGGGGTTTCTTATGTAAATATTTTCCATTAGCAATATTTTTACCATCTTATCATTTTGTACCTGCCCTCATTTAATTCTAGGTTATCATTCTTTTTATTTCAATATCAACTGGTATACTTTGAGTATCCAAAAGAATGGCAGAATAAATCACAATTTTAGGCTACACACATGCCTGTGTGGGTTTGATATGATTTCTGTATAAATATCAACCTTTTCCTTTTTTTATGGTGAAGTATCACGTGATGGGTTTATTCTTAGAGTATACTTACAAAGTTTGTATTCCAAAATTTTGTATCCAAAGTGATGTGATTGTCATATGGATGATTCAAATAATGGAATATATGATATGGCAGCCCCAACGCAATGTTACATCACTTAAGTTTGTTAATCACCTGTCGTTATATCTTGATACATACTTTCTCCCACCATGTGTATTTCTCAACTAATGATTCATCTTAAGACAGTTGGGAGAAGGATGTCGCAGGCATAGTTGAACAAAAGCATGAGAAGAACAAGATTTTGGTTTCTTTTGAATGTGAAACCTTGAAAGCTGAGAAGGCTGCAGAAGACCATATCAGGCAGTACATGCCCAAATTAGCCGGGCTAGATGCGGTTGGTATGTATGCAACTTTCCATTTTTCCCCGTAAACAACTCAAATGAATAAATGTGTTGACTTGGCACCTTTCAGTGTGAATGTGATTACCAACTCAAGTAGTTTAGTTTTATTTTCCAGTCTTTGATCTGCTTGCAGTTTAAAATCTGTTGTGTCCCGGATGCAATTTTCCAGTTATTTTACTTTGGACCCTTGTGGGAACAGAAACATAAACAAATTTTATCTTTAAACCCACAAGAATGATTTTAGCTGGCCTATATTTCAAGCTTTTTGTCTCTCTGTTATTTTATTTTCTGTTCTGTCAGCATAAACAGCTTAAAACAATGTTCAATTCCTGACTCCAGTTTGTAATTCTGCAGTTAATATTGGCAAAATGCGCATATCAGGATTGGACTTTGATGAAGCCGAAGAGGATTTTTAAGCAGAATATATGCATTTATCTTACTGAAAGCCCTGTTTGCAATTTCATTTTCTTGTTTATATCCCTGTATTCAGTTTTGTTCAATTTTATCCAGAAGTAGCCAAACATTAACTGCTCAAAATCTTCAAATTTTGCACTAGTGCATCCGTAATCAAGCCTTGGCTGTAGTGGAAATGGGGGTCCAAATATTCT
Organism: Cedrela odorata; assembly: GCA_035584115.1. Classification (NCBI taxonomy): domain Eukaryota; kingdom Viridiplantae; phylum Streptophyta; class Magnoliopsida; order Sapindales; family Meliaceae; genus Cedrela; species Cedrela odorata. The sequence goes on from JAXCLQ010000015.1 coordinate 1,438,938, forward strand.
AAAAGATTATTATTTTGGTGGGGGGAAGGGGGGGTTGGCAATATGAAAACTGTCAGAAATCTGAGGCTTGTATTCAAGTCATCAGTGCCCCATTCCTGGTTAGAATTCAGAAGACGATGAATTGAAATTTATATTATTTGAGAGACAATATAAGAAGATTGCTCTTCTGCATTTGAGCCGAGCAAGAGAGATTAAATAAGACAGGAAAATACAAATGTATATAATTGAGAATATGTAAATCCCTCTCTTTCCTGCAACTTGAAACATTGGCAATAAATGGAATTCGCATCCATTTAAACATCTATAAGATAGAAAAACTATTCGTAAACATGTTGGTAAGGCATCTGATTAATCATAAAAAAAAAGTGTATATGATTATTGCAGACCAAACTACCATCCAAATACATATATGTGACATACACGAATGTACATAGCATAACAACATGTTCACATGACGTATTGAGTAATTGATGATTCAAAAACAAATGGTTAGCAATAGCTTCTAACCCTTCACAACAAAACATTTAGCCAGGCCAGGACTCGGAAGCAGTACACTGAGTTGAGACCAGATGATGTCGATTTTAGCTTCTGGAAAACGAAGTTGGCTGAATAGCTATCGAAATGCCTCACTTTCTACTCTACAATTTATGGTGTCCAGTAGGAGACCCTAAATACATGCCAGCATGGTAAAAAAACAGTCCAACCAAAAATTAGTTCTATAGAGTGTATTACAAACTTTTGCGAATGATGAAAGCATATGAACTACCTCATTGGAGTTAGTATGATGTTTACACTAAAAGTAGGCCAGGCATACGAGTCATGGCTATTTGTCAAGGTAAAAATAATAAAGATCGAACTTTTAAAACATGAGTATTGTAGATATCATTTTCTTTTGAGACGTTTTCAATTTTCCATATGGAAACTTAAGATTGTTGCTATAGTAGCCAAAATTTTAACAGCTGGAAAAGGGTGTAATAATTACATTATAATCTAGTAGATATTGCGCAAGATGCTAAATACTGAGTAATTATTTTCACAGGCAAAATTCCACTCACAGAAGTTACTTTAGAAATAGAAAACCCGAGTCCTCCCTTGAGTAGAGAAGGGCAAGAAATTGTAAATAAGATTCACCATAAGAAAGGGAACATTTTAAAGATTTTACCTCGACCAGTTATGACCCAAACAAGACATCCACTAGCCCAAAACCAACAGTCAGATAATTTCAAGTTGAACAAGAATATGATCTCTTTTATCAATTCCTATTTTCGGGTTAGAGTTTTCCAGTAAAATTTTACAAATCAAATGACATGGTCAATGTGCTGTAATGTTACAAATTAAAAACAATAGAACTATTCATTCGCTATAACCCTCGAATGAAATTATGAAAGAAGAAATACTAGCCTTTTTTTACTTCAACAATAAAAAAAAATTTTACGGCTATTATTAACCTCAGTATCTCTTGTGGAAAAATTAAATTAGGATGTGCACATGATGCAATTAGATATAAGATGAGATTGATAGTGAAAGTAGGCACCTGGGATTTATTCCAAATGTCACTCCGTCTCAGATGCTTCTTCTGAATCAGACAAGGGTAAGAGGGTACAAATCCCAAGCATATGTCCATTGAGGCACACAAAATATTCGATGCAATCCTCATATGCACCCAACCTACAGCTGGCACTCTGTGGGATCATTTTGGCTTTTTGCATGCTCCACAACTTTGCCTTGCAATAAGGACATACTTCTGTAGGATGAAGCTGGGCCCCTTTTTTAATCAACATCTTCCGAACCTTTGACAATGAGAATGACTTGAAAACTCCACGGAAGAATCCAACATCCCATTCCTCCCCTTGGTCAAGATGCTCACATGGATCAGATACATACAAGACATCCGTTCTGCATTGTGGCAAAAGGAAGCTCTTTCCTGACGTCCTAGAGAACCGGGTTCTATAAACAAAGTGGCCAGGGATCTGAATACTACTATTGAACAGGCCACCCTTCTTACATCCTGAGCAGTAAATAAACAACTTCCCAAGTGCCCTCCAGTTCCCATCCACACTATGACTCCCACTAGATTGAAGATCAATCATCATTTTTGGGGCCCTTGTTCGGCAAAATTCCTTCCATAGTACTCGCTTGGCAAGATCATCAAACCATTTGCATGTGCAAGATAAAGCAGCAATAGTCTTAGGGTTCCAGTTCATTTGTTGAAACACCAAGAAAATCACATCTTCACTTAGATGTCCTTTTGTGCATTGACAGCTTGCTGAGTGCATGCAACGATACTGCTTGGTTAGAATCATTGTTCCCACTGTCCACCTAGTAAAAGAAAAAGCTGTGATCATAAATCCTTAATGTACATGCTAAGACAAGGGTAATCTCAGTTAACATATATCATACACAGGATATTTGATGACTTAAATTCCTCAAACTAGACAACCTCTAGTTAAGCAATTCCAATGGCTGAACTCACAGTTGCACTAAGCAATTCCATGGAAAGTTCAAAAAGAGCAAATAAATAGATAAATACAGGTCATGGTGAGTGACCTAGAGCCAATGACATTTTGTAAGGAATTATTCTTTCCCTATAGTGGATTTATCTCCCTCTCCTCAATGTACTTTAGCAATAACTGAACCATATAATTCCTGTGTTATCTCTCTCTTTCTTTGTGCTTACAGCATCCACCTACGGTTCTTTTCCCATTCACACATATGTAGAAGTGAGAACATGGTGAAATGCTGAAGCTGCTAATTACAAGTTTCACATTCCAACTTAAGGATTCTCCATTTTCAAAGTCAAGAAGATACATTTCAAAAGGCTGAAACTTTGCTCAGCACATCAGCATGACATCCCTTTAATCATTGATGCATGAGACTAATTAATCATTCGAAAAAAAAAAAAAAAAAGGAAGCAACAAAGTACTTTCATTTCTTCGCCCAGGATATTAATAGGCACAAAATGATAAAACTCTCTGTTTGTCCTGTGCAGGCCAAGCTACTTTTCATGCATGTAAACAAGTACAAAGGAGGTAAGTTTCATAGAATGATAAGAATTAAACCTCTTTATGACTTGAGATTTCTTTTTTAGCCACTCTTTCTTCGTGATCTAAAATTATTCTATAAAAAGGGTATGCTTTGTATCATTTTGAAAATTCCCTTCCTTTACAGTTCCTTATATCATCCATGAAAAATTATTCCCAGGCCAAAAACAGAAGAAAAAGACAGTTACCTTACACTATCTGAACCCATAAAGAACCACACAATACTGAACCCAAATGCATACAATGAACTGTACCAACTAAGCAATGAACTTTAGGTAAGTAACTGTTTGAATTGAACCAAACTAAAGCCTAACCAAGTTGAGGGACCAACTAATCCGTATGAAAACCAAAAAGAATTTAGAGCCATGCATCGCAGCACCGCTAACTTTCACACACAAAACACACATTGTCTAATAAAATGCCAAGAAATTTAAATTTCAAAAGTGTTTAACACTCGGCTAAAATTTTATCACATCTGCTCTTTATCACCCATTACAGCCTTTTTGAGCCAATACCTATCTCTAATAATTAGGCATTTCTGCATTTAAGTAAAAAGATCTTTCTTTTTCTTTTCTGGGACAAAAGTTAGTTACTACATAACAAAAACAAAGCCAAAACCCCAGATCCACAACACCCATTGCATCAAATTCAAAGCGTTTTCCACAAACCCACAACAAAATCAAACGGTTAATTAATCCAAAGAGAACCCACTTTATTTCTTCACAGGAAGTTACTAAATCAGCATTAAAAAAACAAAAATTTACAACAACCAATAAAAAACAAAAGCAGAGAAGCTAAAACTGAACTGGATCGTAAGAAACATGCAATCAAGACTTCTTCTTTTTTACCTCAGTTCATTAAGCTCCCTCTTTGCATGTCCTCAAAACCCTAGAAAATTCATCTCTGCATCAAACAAAATGAACCCAGATTAGGGTTTTGCATGTTCTTAACCATCAAAGCAAAATTTCCCAAAAAGTAAAAGACGAGATAAGAAATTAGCAGTTTTTAAAAGGGTAAATTCGTCAAAATAAAATTAGACTCACAGAGGAAAGAGGAGAGCGAATGCGAGAAATGGCAATAAAGGAGAACACACAGCTTTTGGGTTCCGTATAGAAGAAGAAAATGTTAAAATATTGCTGAAGAAGATAAGGTCACAACGTTGTTGTCTATTTGTGTAACTGACAGATGGGTTTACGTCACGTAGACATGGTGACACGTAAATGATTATGTGGCTCCTGAAAAATCTGCATGTGGGAACCACTTTTCTTATCTGTCACTCATCTGATTGGCAGTCACTTTCAGTAAATGACAGTCGAATGCTTGAATGTCACCCCACCGTTTTTACTGTTGTATAAATTCTTGTTTCGGGACCTATTTGAAAGGTAAATACCAAATCCTGTACTATAATGTCCACAGAAAGATTCTTAAACCCTACCATTTGTCCACGTGGCGTGTTTGAAATTTTTGGGATTTCTTTAATTATTGGTCGATGTTGCCTTTGCATTCGTGGCAACTCTTGATTGGCTGTCTTACTTTCCCTTATTTTACACGCTTATAATAACTTTATATTTTGTCTATTTATTTATTCTTTTAATGGAAGACATCCCAAGTCTTCAAAGAACTCGAATTCTCAAGTCACTTGTACAATTGTGTTCTATGAAATGAGCGATATTGTTCTATGAACACTAATATTTCATGGATTGTGACCAAATCGGTAGTGACATGGGCAAATTTGGATAGTGCCAACTGCCCATATAAACATATGATGTGACAATTCACCATGTTTTGTTTCTCATGGTGCCAGAATCTTTAGCTTATCTAAAATGAAAAGTTAGCATGATTCCCGGGCAAATCTTTGCACATGCAAGTTTCCTGGTGCTTTGTTTTCAATGAGCATTTCAATCAACTTATGCATCAAAATGCTTGAATGCAGATACAATGGATATGGCCAAAAGAGTACATGTTCCTTCCCCATTCGCGTACCCAAAAACTTAAGCTGCAAAACCGAATTTATCAGCAAGTTTATAAGCAATGGCGTGGAAGGATTCGAATACCAAACTTTGGTCAAAGCTAACTCTGATACCACGAGTATTAAGCTGATAGGTAAATTAACGCTTGATTCAGAAGCTTAAGCAGATAGATAATAACTCAAATGGTAGTATTAAGCTTTCCAATGTCATCCCTAACCACCAAGGGTGGTTGTGGCTTTGTCCTTGTGTAGAAGGGCATTCCCACCCAACTTGGGGGTTTAACCAAATCAAACAAGTCGGAAAATGACGGGTAGATCGAACGGTGTCCTATACTACAAGCTTTGGTATAGAAGTTCAAGTCCTGGTGTCCCCTTTCTTCCAAGAAATAGCTAGTGGCGTTCAAGGCATCAGACAAAAAAATTCATCTCCTAAAAATCTTTAACTAAGGAAATAAACAACTCTTGATACAATCATGAACAAAGCAATAATACACAAAAGTGTGTTGGTCGTCACAATACAAGAGGAAACAACATCTAACAATCCATTAAGCAATTAATTCACGGTCAAGGAGATTTTCTTATCCCACAGAAAAGTACAAGAAATCATGAGTATATTTGTTTTATTCACAAGATATAAATCAATCAAAATTCAAAGCGAAAATGGAACATACCCTCCGGAAAATGTATATGAAGCAAGTTAACGTCAGCACACAAAGGCTCACCCATTCAACAATTCCTTTCTCTAAAGTCAACTGAAGCAATTACACAATTGCAATTCCATAAGCTTGTTGATTTTACTTCCCACTTACAAGCTTAGGTTTATTCCCTTTCATTCCTTCGAAAAAACAAAGAACTATTAATTAAGGCATACTCGGAGTCAAGTGACGATGTTTGCAGAAGGTTTGGTCTCTTGGAGGGAGATCACAGTTTCAAAAGCACCCACCAAGGCCTTAACCTTACTTTTCCGGGATTCAACGAGTTTGCTTGCTGTTTGTTCAATCACGTTATTAAAGAGAGTCTGTGAATCTTTCTTTCCCTGCACATCTTGATGCCTCAAAACAACTTTTTCTGAATCGGGTTTGCTGTCATTCATCTCACCATCAACTCTCTTTTTAAAGCTTCTTCTGCCATCAGCCCTGAGATTTCGATTCTCACCCAACAGTCTTCCTCGCTTGAACTTAAGCCTCCTTGGATTATTGCTCTCAGACTGAATGTCAATGATCTTTCCCCTCCTAAAATGCAATTTCACTACAGGCAAATCCTTGTCCTCTGAATGAACCATACCATCCTTTTGAGGCCTTCCCTGGCCTTCAACCCCTAGATTTTCTTCTCTTTCCACGCTCATGCTTTCAACATATTCATATTCAGATTCAGAGAGAGAATCATCTTCAGGTCCACTCTCTGTAAATCCAGACTGTTCTTCATCTTCTACATCATGCAATGACGATGACGGAGATGTTGGTAAGGACTTGGGTAACGAGGATGATGGAGGTGGAGATGATTCAATGACACAATTTTCATTTTGAGTAGATTCCAAGGATTTGTTCTCAGTTTCCACCTTTATGACATACAAGGTTTTTTCACGGATCAAATCATTGTTGGCTTGCTTAAGCTCATTGTTGGTTTCCTTAAGCTTATTCTTGGATTGCTCAGTTTCAGCTTTTTTTATGTTACCCTGGTTCTTCAGAGGAGAAACAACTTTCGAGCTCTTGTGCTTTCCTGAATTTAGGCTTGCAACTATAGCGATAGAAGGTTTATGAGACAGTGATGCCCTTGGGGATGCCAAAGAAAGTCTTGGGGATGACAGTGAAAGTCTTGGGGAAGCCAGTGCTTTCTTTACAGCTACTTTGTTTCTTGGGTTGATGTCACTGTTTCTTCTGCCACTTGGACCCCCCAAATGGTCAGGTGATGACAATTGCTTATGTACTGAAGATTTAAGTTTCGAAGAAGTCGCATGCTTTGAAGATGCATTTGTTTCTTTAGATATTGATGAAGCTCTTTTTGAGGAGATATCCACCTTTTGAGCAATTGATGACGGTTCCTGCCTTTTGGATTTAGGAGATTCAGATTGACTAGGTTTTGAATTAGATGAAGGTCTGAGCTTGATTGCTGATGTCTTGTTCATCCCAGACTGAAATTCACTCTTAACTGAACCTTTTCCATCTGAGGATGCATTAAGGTTTTCGCCATATGCTGATTTCGTAGATACTTCCCGCTTGATAATCTCAGGGATATTAGATGAACTGGTTTTTAAAGTGGGAGAAGATTTGGGCTTCACCACCAGCGTCTTCTTCCTCTCTGGCACCATTACGATCACAGTTGGACTTTGGTTGTCAGCTGCTGGTTTTGTGATTCTTTTTCGCAGGGGACGCCTTTCCTCAGCTTCAAATGCATGCTTCCTCCCATATTTACAGAAATCATGACAAGAACCAGTAGAGGCTCTGAGATAATGAGGAAGAACTTTTTCTCTACTGTTCGAAGAATTTGTTTTTCCCATAGAGTTTCTTCTTGAATTACCTTCATTGGGCTTGGATATTTCTGGAGTCACCGGTAAATCGGTACTTTGCTCTGCCATTAACTACAACCAAGATAACAGAAGTTCAGAATATACATCCCTGAAAACTGATATAAATATTTAATAATGGATAATTTGACTAGATTAAGCATGAAAACTTATAGCAAGTACAACAAAAATCAAGCTGACAACCCAGAAATTAAGTGCACAAACAATATAGCGGTACAAGGAAGAGAACTCACCAAGATCTATTTTAACTCTAGTGCAAATCAACAACGACCTGAAGCTAGAGCAAATTCCACAAGATCTTCAACCTGAAAGACAAAACAATAAATAAGTATCAAATCTACTTTTTAAGATCAAACAGAACTCAATTTATGATTGATTTTTAGACCTCGCATATACTTAAAAGACAATTGACATAATTTCAGAGAGATTGGAAAGCAAGTAGAATTAGAAACTTCTAGAGAGAGTACAGTGAAGAACTATAAAGCTTTCTATATTTTTACTCTTTCCAGGACCCCTACAGAATTACATAGCATTAAAGAAAATTAAAATTTCTTGCACTCTTGCTTTCTTTAAATTGGGAACCCCTGAAGGAGGAAAACAAACACCTGGACCACTGAAGCAGATATGTCACAAAACTTTTTCCAAGGTTTAAAGGTAAAGGGCAAAAGCATTGAGCTCCTCTTAAGTCAATTAAGAACAGAATAAACACCTTATTGTTTTACAAAGTGAATGAATAATTAACCAGACATGGCAGAGTTTTCTGCCATCCAAATTTCTTTGAAAAAAGAAATCTACAGACAAAGTTCTTAAATCTCTTAATGAAAACCAGCACACAAGAACCCATTAACTGTTCCTATATAATAACTATTTCCTTCCTTTCAATCACATACAAAAAATACATTTGAACTTCTAAAATCCTAACAGAACAATAATCTAGCCAACAAGCTTCACTCGTTTAGTGAAAAGATTAAAGCACAAACTTTTAAAATCACAATAAACCAAGGTTGAAGCAATCATGTTGAGGGAAAAAAAATCATAAACTAGAAGAAGGCCCCCCAAAAAAGAGTATCAATCATCCTAGATTGCATTGAAAAAAGCAAACTCGAAGTCTTAGCAGAATAAAAGCAATCAAATCATTAATTTTCCACAAAAAAAAAAATGCCAATAAATTGAAAGCACCAATCAAAGAAAGCAATATCACAACTGAACAACCTATCTATACAGCACGTAGAATCAACCTTTATTCTCTCGTCTGGAAAAAGCTCTTACACGCTCCTAAATCCATCAAACGGGATCTTATCATTATCAAACACAAACCCATCTCAACACATTTCCAAAATAAAAAAAAGAGAACACAAGTAATGAAACCAAGCGTGATAGAAAGGCAACCGTATTCCAAACTCAAAACAGCGCTTTTTGAAGCACGGTTAAACAAATAAGACCCAAAACCCACCATCAAAACGATATCAAACAAGCTCATCTTCACTCCCAAACCCATCACTAAAATCCCATTTTGAAGCTAACCCATTGAGGAAAACAAAGCAAAAACCAAAACCCACATGGCATTTTGAACCAAAAACGACTTTATAAACTCCATTTTAATGTATATTATTGCTACAGAGAAGTGAAAAACCCGCCTACGATAAGAAGAATTAATAAGAGACGTTACCTTTTTCCTTTATTGCTGTTACCCAGCGGCCTATAACTCCTGCTTAACCAGAAAGCAAGAAAAAGATAATTATTTTTAATATTTTAATACTTCTTTTGTTGCCCTTCTTCTTTATTCTGCGTGTCCGCGGATTTCGTGTTTGCAATTGTGTGTGTGAGAGTTGTTTTTGCTTAAGAGATCGTGCAAGCAACTGTTGTTGCTGTTATGTAGTTTTTCCGAGGTCTGGTGTGGAGGTGGAGGTGGTGGTGGGGGCGGTGGGGACCTTTCCTCTGCTTTAATGCGCGTTTGTTGCTGACTTCTAATTTCTATACGCAGACAGAAGAGAAAAATTAAAAAGGTGTGAGACTTGTGAAGGATCTGGGAGCCCCACATAACTGACTCTCAATTTATAGATATAATTAAAAAAATAAAATTAAATATCCGGCCCCTAAATTTTTATATTTTCACAAAAAAATATATAGTTTTTAAATATATAACAAAAAAATCCCTAACACTTGTTCAAACAACTGAAATACCCATTTAGCCATAGTAGTTGTGAAATAAAATTACTAAAAATCAAATTTTAAATTAAGACTTCAATTGGTATTGATGTATAATAGCTTTATAACCATAGTTGTTAGCGAACGAAGCACTATATTATAAATATTAGTTAAAAAAATGAACAAGTACCAAAAGTTTTTTTTAACTTAACTTACGAAACACAGCAAAAGCAATACTATAATCTCAAACCAAGCCTAAGTCGAAGTTAATAGTACCAAACATACCTAAAGTTTGAGAATATTAAGGCGAAAAAAAGATATTTTAGGAATTTCAATACAATTAGGGACTTATTTATTTAAAATAAGTAAATTATATCTTTATTTATAAAAATATAAAACCTTAGAGGTCCAAATGTTATTGTCCTAGGCCAAACATATATTTATGATTATAAATATTTTAAATATTTTTGTTGAGATTTTGCATTTTTTATATATTTATTATGAATAATACTATACTTACATGTTAAGTATTCAACTTTTGTATATATTACAATTTTGTTATCGTGTCGTGTCGTGTCGAGTCATTTATTTTTATTTATTTTATATATTTTAAATTTTACATTAATTTGTATTAATTTTATATATTAAATATGTATTTTTAAAATATTTAATTTTTATTTATCTTTTTTCTTAAAAAAATATAAATGTATTATGCATTTATGTTTAAAAAATTTGATTTCTTATTAATAGACATGATAATGAAGTAATTGACATATTCATTTCTTATTAATATATATTTTAATGAAGTAAATTGACATTAATTTAAGAATTTACATGAATTAATTATCATTACTAACATGTCTATTTGTTATAACAAAAAAAAAA
>JAXCLQ010000015.1:1449604-1491061 GCA_035584115.1 Cedrela odorata
CAAAAGTTTCATAGAAAAAAAAAAAGTTTACTTGATAATATTATACACAATATTATTTTATACAATCACGTACCCTTTTTGAGATGAAAAATATAATCTTTATATGTATATTTATTTATTAAAATATAATTATATTAGTTAGATGTACCAACATGTTGTGATTGACAGTTGCGGCCATGATATTACATGTACAGAATAATGCTGTATAAGTGAGACACGAAAGAGTTGTCTGATTAACGTTGTGAGATTGGAAGTAGAGTCTTAAAAAGAGAGGGAAAGAGAGAAGAATTTGTCCACTTCCATAGCCCTATGAGATTGAAAGGAAAGGCAAGAAATGGAAGAATTGACCTTGGATTTAGAAGACTTCGAAAACTCTGAAACTTCCTCCTCTGTAGGCACTAATTTTATTTCTTTTTTCTCTTTCTGTTTTTAACTATTGAAAAGCCATTACCTGCCTGCTATTTTTTCTTCTTCTTCTTCGGCTTGGATTTTTGAGACAATAGCTGGGTAAAAGGAGACTGACCCAGATCAGATTTTGAGGCAAGTAACCTAATCCATGAAAGGCTTTTGGATTCTTTTGTGGGATTGTTTTGGTTTTTTGTTTGGTTTTGAGGTAACCTTGAGGATTTTGGTTAATTATGTGATATAAAGGGCGTCCATTTGGAGATATTGTTGATGATTTGATTGTTGATTGATTGCTGTTACAGGTTTTATTTTTATATTTTTACTTTGTGTACATACAGAGATTTTGTTGCTTTCTTTGTCTAACTTTATTAAAGGATTGGCGTGGCTTTATTTATGAAAAATCCAATTGAGGATATTGATTCTAATTTTGATTGTTAGAAATCCAAATTGATGTCTTTATAATGGTATTTCCTTTCTTGTATCGGTTTCCAATTCTAGATTGTTAAATCTTCCGTGGCATCTATATCCAAACTCAAGTACTATTTTTTCTTCTTCTTACGCTTGTTCTTGGATTGTGCAGCATACCAAAGTGAGAATTTTGATCAATCTGCAACTTTTTGAGAACGTGATTTGAGTTTTTGTAGTGGGTTATTGATTGCTCAAAGTAAACCTATTGAGGTTTGATATATACTTTGTTAGAAGGCTTCAGTGAAGATCTGAGATTGAATTTCTAAAAACTTTGAGGTCCTTGGAGTCAATCACGAGAGCTTTACAATGGCAAGTGTGCAAGATCAGTTAGAGATCAAGTTTCGGTTGGCGGATGGATCGGATATTGGTCCCAAGAGCTTTCCTGCTGCTACAAGTGTCACAACCTTGAAGGAAAGCATTCTTGCTCAATGGCCTAAAGGTTAGTTTGGTGTTTGGTAAATTCCATAATTATCAACTGCAAGTAAGATTATTATATATTATTTATTTTCTCGTAAGGATTCTGTTCTGGTTATCGTTCAAGTTTTACATTTATTTCTATCTGCTGATGTATATTCACAGGAATTCCTTATCTATGAATTTAATTCTTTACATAGCATTTTCTATTGTGTCATATGCATGCAAATATTAGTTTTTTCAGAGCAGAGCGATCATAGAATGCTTTTGCCAGCACCAATCAATGGAAGAGTTCTGAAATAGGTTTCTTAGTGAAATCCTTGAAATGTTCATGATCTTTTGAAGGCAACTAAAAGGACTCGTTATAAATTTTTTTAAAGGACATTGGAGATTTATTTTGAAGGTTGATTGAATATCATCAAGTAATTTATTTTGTATGTGATTTTGTCTCATTTAATTTTCCTAAAAAGTGCATCGTGGTTCATTTAATAGTGGTTAAATGAACATGTTTGTAAAGTTGTTTGCTTTCTTTCCTGCTTTTGTTGTATTTGGTAGGTGTTGGTCTGAGTTTCATGATATTTAAGCAGCCTCAGATTGCCTTGCTTTATAATTTTTCTTCATACTGATTATGGTTTGATTATCAAAAGATATCTTCTTTGCAACTTTTCTTTTAGTTTATGTTTGCACACATATGTTATTTAATGTTATCTAAAATTTTAATCATTTGTAATCTATGTGGATAGAAAAGGAGAATGGTCCAAGGACAGTGAAAGATGTAAAGTTAATAAGCGCTGGGAAAATATTGGAGAACAATAGAACAGTGGGGGAGTGTCGGAGTCCTCTATGTGATATCCCTGGTGGAGTTACAACCATGCATGTTGTTGTTCAACCTCCTTCTTCGGAAAAAGGTAAAATTATTAATATTATTATTTTTTAAGAAAAATAGGGGCTAGAAATATTTTCGCATAATCCAAAAACTGTGAGCTAAAGACAATGTAAAGTAAATATTTTTCTCCTCTTTCTCTTAGGCTGTTTTGGGTTAAGAATACTGGAAATAAATTATTTTCTTTGCTTGGAAGTTGTGCAGATTCTTGATTGAGTTTATTTGCAAACTTATATTAACTTGACAGACAATATTCTATATTAAGATTGACATGGTTCCTTTTTTTTTTTTTTTTATAATTGTTATCCTTTCTTGTGAAAAAAGAATGTGGAGAAATGCTAATCAATTATGATTATTTCATCTTTATCAAGTTTGTTGGTTTCTGAACACTTTGTTTCAAAATATGTTTCCATTAAGATATAAACTTTAATTATTGGTCATCACCTATGGCTAACCACTGTATAGGACTACCTAATTGCTTTGGCTTTTACCCCAACTCACAGTTTATTCAGTTGTTATGCTTCTATGTGCTACTTATTAAAGTGCTTTTTATCTGTAATGGAGCAGAAAAGAAAGCAGCTAGCCAACCAAAACAGAACAAATGTGTTTGTGTGATATTATAATTTGCAATTCCAAAAGTGTGGAAGACATCATTCACAGGTGGGTTTGATATTAGAATAATATTCCCATCTCCTATTCATATCACAGCTCTTAGAACTAATACTGCTGCTGTGTATTAATTTTGTCAGATAAACAACAGTGGAGCTGGTATAGATGACTTTGGTGAATTGCTTATAGACGAGAGACAGTGGCGTTGAGCACATTTATGATAGGTCATGTTTTTTTTGTAATGTTCTATTATCTCTTCATGTAGCTATTGCATTCACGTCATTTGGTTTACTATGTTCATTGTTGCGTCAATTAGACTCTGCTATTGAGCAACTATATCCCAGATTCAATATTTTAAATTTGCGTCTCCTATTGCTTTTGTGTTTTAAATGTCTTACGTTTAAAAATTTGTCATTCATAGTTGTGGAATCAGAGTTGGTACTCCAATTCTTGTTGATGATCATACTTTTACAGAGCGGAAATGCAAAAAGCTCTGAATGAGTTGTTACAGGTTATCATTAGCTGTATACTTCATTACTGGATACTAAAACTTTCTAGCTTTTTCAAGAATGTATCAATTGGCATTTGAATGAATGCCGTATGGATAAAAGGAACGGTTATCTAGGTTGCCACATGTATGTGCCGGCATCTTGAACTTTGGCTTTATGTCCCCATGCCACCCTGGATTTTCCATGAATGTCAAGTATATTACTATTGCTTTGGTTGAAAAGCTCTGATTCTTCTTCTTCTTGCCAAGATTGAACAATACTTTGTGCAGCGCTCCTGAATAGTACACAGACCAGATATGCAAAATCCAGGTAGGTAAAGATATATCCAATCTTCAAGTGTTTCATACCAAGATTCTTTTCTCAGCCTTTTGACCTAGTAAAAATGATTTATGTAGCCAACTTTTCATTCAAGATTCTTGTCATACCAAGATCTCTTTGCTCTTTTTCTCTTTTGGGGGACAGAAGCTTTATTCTTTGCCTCTCTTAGGCTATAAACTTCTTGATTGTAATGGTTGAAGCAGGAATAACAATGTCTAATTGGCTAATTTACAGAGTTCCATGACCTCAATTCACCATTTCAAATTCCTTTTTCAATTCATCAAATATTCCCCTTTTGCTCTTGCCACACCAGACGTGGCACATCAAATGCATCCCACATCCCTCTTTTTCCTGTGTGAAGCAGCAACTCTGTTGAATAACAACTCGGTTCAAATACATTTCAGTTATATTTTTTAACGTAAAATTTAAAATAAATAACATAAAAATACGATTAAATATATAAAATTATTATATATTTGTGTTATTGATGAATAATATTAAAAATTATAATTATTTGTATTATAAATATAATAAATAAATAAATTTTAATTTCAAAAAGCAGTTTTATAAAAACAATATTAAGCACAAAAAGTACAACAATCTACAACACAGACGTTCCTGTTCTTCATCGTATCAACACTGCATTCTTGCCACGTGTCTCCACAGCCTGAATCTTCTCTTACTTTCAGGGACTCTCTACTCTGAACTAATTTTAACTCTTTGCTCTGTTACTTGCTTACATAAGACAAAATACTTTGAAGTAGAACAAATTGAACAGCAAGTTCGAAAACACAAACATATAGCAGACAACCCAATATTTTGTTGTCTCTTCTCTTTGATTCTCTTCGTTTCCTTTTCTTTTCTTTTCTTTCCGCATTCCACGCAATCCCATAAGTTTTTTTTTTATTTTTTTTGGAAATTTCCTGCAATACCCACGTCGGAGAAGTTACAATGACCGCAACGGCGTCGTTTAGTGGAGTTAGTATTGGAACTTCGCTGCCGCGGAATAGAAATGGTGCGTCGTCTTTGTTGTTTGCGCAGCCGCAGTGCTTGCTGAGCTTCCCTAGAAAAGCTCACTCGTTTAAAGGTTTGAACTTTAAGTCGGTTCAGTTGAAGCGTAATTGGTTGTTTAGTAATGGATACAACGGGTTTTGGAGGAGTTCAAGGTCGTTTAGTGTTAGATGTGAAGCTGCAAATGGAAGAGTAAGTCATTTGCTTTATTTATTTATTGTTTGTTTTTTCTAATTGGGTTTGTTCTATCATGTTCATGAATTTGACTTTTTTATTTTAAATTTTATGTTATTTTCCCTATTGAATTTGCAAATTATTGAGCATATATCAGTTGTGCTGATATCCTAATTTGTAAAATATTTAACACAAGGTGTTAATGTTAGTTTGTAACAGTTTGCGGAATAATTGATTTCAATAGAGATACTAAGTGACCCGGTTGAAGTTTGTATCAATTTTTGAGACACAAACTTTATTTTTTCATTGAATCAATTAACTTTTGGCCTTTTTTTCAGTTATATTATTTTTTTGGGGTTTAAGATTGTGAATTATTCAAGCTTGTGAAAGTATATAATGTGCTGAGATGGCTTTCTGCAACATAATTACAGATTACGCAACAAGAGTTTACAGAAATGGCCTGGCAATCCATTGTTTCATCCCCAGATGTGGCAAAAGAGAACAAGCATCAAATAGTAGAGACGGAGCACTTGATGAAAGCCCTTTTGGAGCAGAAGAATGGGCTTGCTCGACGGATCTTTTCCAAGGCTGGAGTTGACAATACACGTCTTCTGGAAGCTACTGATAAGTTCATCCAACGTCAACCGAAAGTAATTCATTATGCATTATCTTTGTATCTCTTGAAACGTATTAAACAAAGCAGTTAAGAAAAACTTTCTTAGTAATGCTGCAAGTTTGGCTCTATGGTCATGAAAAGCTGTTTTTAGCTGGATGTTGGTTTGCAAATTTCACTTGTATAAATAGGAAACTTAGTTGGATTTTCATTCAATATGCTATAAATCTTGAAATGCTTAAGTAGGGAGAGTGGGAAACTCCGACATAGTTTGGAGACTATTTAAGTGATGTTGACTCGTAGTTGTTTACACTTGTGGGCGTTCTCAACTAAGAAGATTTGCAGCTTTGTCATGAGCTATGACGATAAAATTAATGATCTCTTGTTTATGACCTAAGTGAAATTTGAATCAGTATTAGGTTGATCTGACCTTTTGTCTTCAATTTTATGGACTAAGGAAAATATGCTTACCAGCCTGGTTATCATCCAGTTCTTAAGTTGATAGCTTCCTCTGTTTGTAAACTTGTGCTGATTATCCTATTGTTTTACCTCTTTCTGATTAACTAGGTACTTGGTGAATCAGTTGGGTCAATGTTGGGACGTGATTTGGAAGCCCTTATCCAGCGAGCCAGGGATTACAAGAAAGAGTATGGGGACTCATTTGTTTCGGTTGAGCATTTAGTTCTTGGATTCACCAAGGATCAACGCTTTGGGAAGCAATTGTTCAGGGATTTCCAAATATCTGCTCAGACATTGAAATCTGCAATTGAAGCTGTAAGGGGGCGTCAATCAGTTATTGACCAAGGTGACAATATGTTATTTTCTTTGCATTTTAGCATAAAACATCATACATACACATATACAATTGCAAACATGCCTATGTATTGGCAATCTGAATGTGAAATGTTTGAACTGTCATAACATGGGATTATAAAAGTGCCTTGCATTTTTTAATATTATTTTGGTGCCGCATTTCCTACTTGGACCATGTCTTTAATCTTTTGAATGAAAAGTCTTAGATGTGCGTGATTTATATCCTGCAAGAAATAAAGAGGTGCTCTACTCTTGTGCATGATGCCCATTTCACTTGTGATGAGGCATGTCTTTGCCTTTATTGGAAGTTTTAACGATTGTTGTGTTTAGCTTTATTGAAGCTAACATACAACTTGGCCTTAGCATCAATGAGTTTAAAGTGTGAGTTTTTGCATTTTTTTTATTTGTTTAAGGTTTAGTTAGTAACATATTGCTGCAGGTGTATGCAGGGGAAACATGTCCAAGTTTTGCAGATATTTACTTGTAAATTTTGGTCTCATGCCTCTATGGTCATTTAGTTGTTTATTTCTTTAAATACCTTTGGTGGTCTGACATTATGCTTTCATTACAGATCCTGAGGGTAAGTATGAAGCACTGGAGAAATATGGAAAGGATTTGACAGCTATGGCAAAAGAAGGAAAGCTTGACCCTGTAATCGGAAGAGATGATGAAATTCGTAGGTGTATCCAGATTCTATCCAGGAGAACAAAGAACAATCCTGTGCTAATTGGTGAACCAGGTGTTGGAAAAACTGCAATTTCTGAAGGGTAAGATTTTAGATGTTTTTTCTTAGATGTACAAATAGAGCATGCAAATAGGGTGGCAGTAAATCAGGTTGCTGGGGTAATAACAAATAGGAAACGACATTCATGTCAATTTGGCATGGAAGTTGTACGCAGCATGCTTTGTATTAAAATAGCAAGAACAACGATATGCTGGTTTGAGCCTATGCCTGATGGTAACCACTAGAACCCCCATTGCATGCTAATTTGTTACACGAGCCTAGTTTGAGGTTTGGGATCATTGATAAGTTTGCAAGGCATAGCTTGAATTACTTTGGTCTTGTTTGAGGGCTTGCATGGTCTTCTTTGTCTATGTGTATGTTAATACTTGACTGTTCCCTGTCAACAGGCTTGCTCAGAGAATTGTTCAAGGGGATGTTCCACAAGCTTTAATGAACCGTAAGGTATTTGTTTTATTCAGAAGTTTCCATATTAATTTCTCTTTCGGTTTTCTTGGGAAGAAGGGGTTGGGAGAAGCAAAGGAGGATTTTGGGTTCTTGGATAGGGTAGCAATTACCTGGTTGTCGGCTTGGGGCAATTGCCTAGTTGTCCTATAATTGGTAAGACCTAGATGCTAATCTGTCATTCTTTCCATTTTCAGCTGATATCTCTTGACATGGGTGCACTCGTTGCTGGTGCAAAATATCGTGGTGAGTTTGAAGATAGACTGAAGGCTGTGCTTAGAGAAGTAACAGAGTCAGAGGGCCAGACGGTCCTGTTCATTGATGAGATCCACACAGTTGTTGGGGCAGGTAATATGCTTGTTAAATTTCTGTAGAAAATTATTAAAACTTTTCTAGAATTTGACGGCAACTAGCCTAGTAGTTGTGAATTCCCAGCTTTGTGGGAATCTAATTTGTTAATCATTCATATGCTAACAGAAGAGCTGTTGAGATCTTTTTCAGGTGCTACAAATGGTGCAATGGATGCAGGCAATCTCTTGAAGCCTATGCTTGGTCGGGGAGAGTTGCGATGTATTGGTGCAACCACGCTGGATGAATATCGGAAGTATATCGAGAAAGATCCGGCATTGGAACGTCGTTTCCAGCAAGTTTATGTTGATCAACCTTCTGTGGAAGATACAATTTCTATTCTGAGGGGTCTGCGTGAAAGATATGAACTGCACCATGGAGTACGCATTTCTGACAGTGCACTTGTGGAAGCTGCAATTCTCTCTGATCGTTATATAAGTGGGAGGTTCTTACCTGACAAAGGTAATGTAATAATGTACATATAAATTTAGCATCGTAATTGCGCTTTTTTTTTTTTATCTACTTATAAAATTTTATTAGCATAAATTTGCAATTTTTTTTTCTTTTAAATGCATGAAAAAGATGTGCATCTTCTCATTTGTGTAGGGTTAGGATAATCAGTTATATTTTGTGGAAGTTCTAGATTTCATCTTCCTTTTCACATTTTCTGCATTGTTACTTTAGAACTTATTGCTATTTCCAGCCACAAAACTTGATATAAATTTGTGGAACTAATTTATTAGCAAAGTTACATCAATTGCTAACATTCTTTTGTATTGCAGCTATTGACCTTGTGGATGAAGCAGCTGCTAAACTGAAAATGGAAATTACTTCAAAACCCACTGCCCTGGATGAGATCGACCGTTCAGTATTGAAACTAGAGATGGAGAGGCTATCTCTTACAAATGATACTGACAAAGCTTCAAAAGAAAGGTTAAACCGCCTTGAGGCTGAGTTGTCACTCTTAAAGGAGAAACAAGCTCAGCTGACTGAGCAGTGGGAGCACGAAAAGTCTGTCATGACACACATTCAGTCCATTAAAGAAGAGGTCTGTTTTATTTTCCCTTGACTGTAACCAAAAGGTTTCCCATCTTCAGCATAGTTTTTAGTCAACTTAAGATTGGTCTGTATGATGATAAAAGTTATTAGAAGATCATGAAGTTGAATTCAGAAATTAACTAATTATAGTATCTGTATATGCAGATTGATAGAGTAAATCTTGAGATCCAGCAGGCTGAGCGCGAGTATAATCTTAATCGTGCTGCTGAATTGAAGTATGGAAGCCTGAACTCTTTGCAGCGCCAACTTGGAAGTGCTGAAAAAGAGTTAAATGAGTACATAAGCTCTGGAAAATCCATGTTGAGAGAAGAAGTTACAGGAAGTGACATTGCTGAAATTGTCAGTAAATGGACGGGTATTCCTGTTTCCAAGCTTCAACAATCGGAGAGGGAGAAGCTATTACATTTGGAGGAAGAGCTTCACAAGCGTGTTGTGGGTCAAGATCCTGCAGTTAGATCAGTTGCTGAGGCTATTCAGCGATCTCGAGCCGGTCTCTCTGATCCTCATCGTCCAATTGCTAGTTTCATGTTCATGGGTCCAACTGGAGTTGGAAAGACTGAACTGGCTAAGGCACTTGCTTCCTACATGTTCAACACCGAAGAGGTGCTTGTACGAATTGATATGAGTGAGTATATGGAAAAGCATGCTGTTTCAAGGTTGATTGGTGCCCCGCCTGGTTATGTGGGATACGAGGAAGGAGGGCAGTTGACGGAGACAGTTCGTCGTAGGCCTTATGCAGTCATTCTGTTTGACGAGATAGAGAAGGCCCATTCTGATGTATTCAATGTGTTCCTTCAAATTCTGGATGACGGGAGAGTGACGGATTCACAGGGCCGTACTGTGAGTTTCACCAATACTGTTATCATTATGACATCAAACGTGGGTTCACAATTCATACTTAATACAGATGACGAGACCTTACCAAAGGAGACAGCTTATGAAACTATCAAACAGCGTGTAATGGATGCTGCAAGATCAATATTTCGCCCCGAGTTCATGAACCGAGTAGATGAATATATAGTTTTCCAACCTCTGGACCGTGACCAGATATGCAATATTGTGAAGTTTCAGGTAAGTTCCTCTGCGATAACTATTGGCTTAGCACTCCCAGGCATTTTTATTATGAAATAAATGCTTGTTAAGTTTCCTTGTCGAACTTATTAGGCATAGGATTTTGTCTCAGCAGATAAATAAGTAATTGTAGTTTCCATCACTTTGTTTAAGAACGTTCCTTAATTAAACTTTGTATGTTTCAGTTGGAACGAGTGCAGAAGAGGATAGCAGACCGGAAGATGAAAATCCAGGTGAGTGATGGTGCTGTTCAGCTCCTCGGGAGTCTTGGGTATGACCCTAACTATGGTGCAAGGCCTGTCAAGCGTGTGATTCAGCAGAATGTCGAAAATGAACTTGCCAAGGGTATCTTGAGAGGGGAATTCAAGGATGAAGACACAATTTTGATAGACACAGAAGTTACAGCTTTTTCCAACGGCCAGCTTCCACAACAAAAGCTAGTCTTCAGGAGACTTGATACCGGTTCAGATGCTTCAGCTTTAGAAAATCAAGAAGCTTTCTCGCAGACTGTGTAAATGTTTGCCCAATGCAATCTAGTTTCACGCAACTATAAGCTTTTAAAAGGTTTTGTTTTGAGCAAATTTTCCTAGCCCATACACGATAAACTTATCTTCTTGTATATGATATGTTTCTTACAGAAATTATGATAACAGAAATGCATCGTTTTTCTGCAGTTATCATATTTGTTATATAAGTGTTCTTATGTTTGTATTTATTGCCTTGTTGGTCCTCCTTTGCGTGTTTCATTTTATGCGGAAATTATGACACTCGGATTATGAGAAAGAGATGATCTTAATCCTGATTCTGATATGCAGCATAAAGAAGACGGCAGAGGAAACAATTCAGGCAAAGGCAGAACAAAGGCAGTTTCCCAACTAAAAAAGCTATATTCTTATAAAACATTCTTACGTGTTTACATATTTGACGATATGGTGTCTCCTTGTCCATTTTTAGACATTGATAGACAAATACACGAACATGTTAACACACTATACTTACGGTACAATCTATGTCAGTACAGTCTGATTTGAACTTCGTAATTACATCATCCGTTCCGGAATGATCACAGTATCCTTAAGTTTTTCTGTTTAAGTTCTGGAGCATTAATGCCCGTGTTTTGCCATCAGGTTTAAGGCCACTCTCACGCATTTTCACGTACAGCTTCTTTGCTGATTCAAACTTCCGTCTTAAACACATACCTTGAATAACAGCATTGTAGAGAGACACATCTGGTTCTACCTACAGAAGATCAAACAAACAGTATCAACACAAGCGAAAACACAAGTGGAGTTGAAATACAGCAGTGATGAGGATATCCAAAGATCTAACCAGCAAAATATTTTACCAAAAGCGACTTATGCATACAAATTGAACCATATGCTTGGATTGGCAATGCTATCAAGAAGCAATTATTCCACTTATAATAGATCTTGTTAAAAAAGTCAGTTCTTTGATATTTCAATTTACATCTCCTAGGATCATTGCAAGCAGTACAGAGAATCTCAACAAATTTCTAGACAGTGGATGACTGAATATGATTTAAAGTTATCCCTAAGGGTATAGCCTAGTTGGTTTGACCTCTTGCCATGGTAGTAAGAGGTCAAGGATTGATTCCCCCTAAAACCAACCTCGGAGTGGGGAACTTATAAGAAAATGTAATATGACCTACGGTGTGTAAATGCTATATAAATTTGTTCATAACATGGCATAATATGTCAGAAAGGCAAACTTACTTCAAGAATTTCCTCCACTTCATCCCAAAGAGATCCCCAAATGCAACCTCTTAGTAAAGACAAATGCGTAAATGTGTTTGGTGCGCACTTCTGGTGAACCATGTGCTCATAAACTTGCAATGCTATTTTTGGTTTCCTCGCAACCTCACAAGCACCAATTACAAGATTATACGATGAAGTTGAAACCGGCAGTCCAGAAGCTTCCATCTGCCATAAAAGCTGCAGAGACTTTTCCCATAAACCCACTTTCTGGCATGACATTAAAGCAGTATGGTACAAATGTACATTTAACTGAGAGCTATGTTCTGTTTTTATGCTCTCAAAGAGTTGAAGGGCATCAACATAGAGATTTGCCTTGTACAAAGCAGTAAGCAGTCCATTCCATGTGAATGCATCGGATGCATGACCCAAAGATTTCGTAATACCATGGACCTTAAATGCTAGCTTTACTTTTCCTGCTTTTCCAAGAGAGTTAATCAATGTATTGCAAGAAGTTAAATTCGGCTTAAGGCCATCATTCAACATATTCTGAAAGAGTTTTAATGCCAAATCCCACTTCCCCTCTTTTGTGCACGAGCCTATTACAGCCTGTATCACATCATCCCCTGGCTTTAGTCCATTTTGGATCATCTCGTTATAGGCATCAAGGGCCAGTTCATTCCGATCACAACGAACAAAAATGCAAACTAATAGAGAATAAGTAACTTGTGTTCCAATAAGACCATTTTCCTTCAAACTCCTCCATAATTTCTCAGTCTCAATCCAATGGTTCACTCTACTACAAACAGATATCATAGTATTATAAACGATTACATCAAAATCCCTCTTCTTGCTAGAATACCCTCCAAATTCTACAAACATATTAAGGGCCGAATCAAAACCCCATGTATCAGCAACTGCTTTAAGTATTAAGCTATAACTATGGCCTGTTGTTATCTCATTAGTTCTCATGAACTCAAAGACTCTCAAGGCATTGTCAAGCAATCTGTTCCTCACAAGACACGAGATAAGAGAATTACAAGCATGTACGTTGGGTCGTAAACCAGAGAATTTCATGGACTCATGCAGCTCCAGTGCACTTCTCACCTTGTTGGATCTGCTGAGTATCAAAACTCTCCTCGATAATATCTCTTCATTTGTTTCCTCTAAAAGGTGAACTCGTATTTTACGCTCAACTGCCATTTTCTGTGACACAGTCAAAGGCTGAATTCCATTTTTATCTTCGGAGCCTCGTTGAACCACCACATTTCCCCAAGGAGGAAAATTATTTCCAACATAATCCAAATCGAGATTTTCCTCTCTTCTCTCAATCAACAAGTTTTCTTCCCCATCCTCACAAGCTAACTCAGGTTCCACAACATTTCCCCAAGGGGGCAAATTATTTCCAACATAATCCAAATCAAGATTTTCCTCTTTTCTCTCAGTGAAGAGGCTTTCTTTCCCATTCTCACAAGCTAACTCAGGTTCTATACTAGCAACCATGTTTGATGCAATAGTCGATTTAAGCAATTTAATCTTTCCATACATCAAACTCATCCGCGGACCCTGAATTGGTATACAACCACACAAAATGCATCTTCTGTTTAATTTTACATCTGAACCGTGAAACCTATAGCAGTCATATTTTCTACAAAAAATTCTAAAATCAGAAGTCCTTGGCCTACCATACAAGCCACCCCGACCCCTGCAAGCAAACCCACTTGCTGTTATGATAACAGATGCTGAATTCCTCAATATTTCCCCCATAACTAACCCACAGAAAGAGCAATAAACATATGATGGAGAAATATGCTCATTCAGTTCCAATTCATGATAGTTGAGAAAAGGAAAGAACTTTTCATCCCTTATAAAATTAAGCTAATTGCTTTCTACAACTAAAGTAAAACATACAAACTCACTTCCAGCAAAAAGAAACACTTCTGAAAACTTGTTAAGAGTGTTGTAGTTCATCACACTCAAAATAAAGTTATTAGCTTTCGACACTCTTAACCTAGCATATGGATTCGATGTTTGTACAAATAGAGGCTTTCACTGAAAGAGAAGAACACTTTCAGGGTAACCTAAGTTACAGGGAAAGCCGGAAAGACATACGAACCTTAAAGATATTTGCTACAAAAAGGGCGTGTGAGCAAAAATTACGCCTTTGGGCGTGCTTTCGAAGGATGTATTAGAGATGAAACGACGACGTTTTATAGTGCTACCATGTCGAGAAAACGGGTCGTTTTTCTAACATCTTTCTCAACAATCTCGATAATCTTCTCGACCAGTCGAAAAACTGCCGCAACTCACTCCCGCTCTCTCGTCGGATTTTGACTAGGGAAACATAAAAATGGTGGCAGAGGAAGGAAAATAATTGGAACAAAGGGAGGGAGTGAAGGAAGGAGTAGCATCAATAGCACTATAGCCTAGTGGTTCCATCTCTGGCCATTCATCCAACTTCCTCAATCTATATGCTATGGCCTTCAGGGCACTGGTACGTACTTACTTCTATCTGTTCATATGTTTTATGTGTGTTTCTACATTGTTTGGGTTACTTCTTGCATCCATTTTTAATCTTTAGGGGTGTGAAATTTGGTGTATTAATCATACACGTGTATGATATTGTGCTTGTAATTTTGGGTTGTTTAGATTTTGCATGTGTTTTAGAAGTTTTCGGTGTTACTGTTATGGTCGTATGTATTTAGTGATGGGATTTTGGCAATGTGAGTTTTGCTGCACATTCAGTCTGTTTTGCTTGAACTTGGGAAAATATTGCATAGTTGGGCATACACTTGAAATGCATAACACCGTAAACCAATCAAGATGTCAGCTTACACGTTCGACGTTGGAAACTTATGAAAGTGAAATTTTCAGTTGTGCACTGCTTTTTTCATTTTGTTTCTGTAATTTTGATTAATTTTTATCGATCTCCAATATCTTGGATGTAGTATGCATGCTTTTGAAGTGATTGATTTTAATTTATTTACATGAAAGAATCATTTCTTGGATTATTTGGTCCAGTTTCTGTCAAAATTCAAAATAAATATATCTTATGTTTTAGAGTTAGCTTGCGAGAGGGGGTGCAGCATGGGTGAGGAT
The DNA here is from genome assembly GCA_035584115.1 of Cedrela odorata. Classification (NCBI taxonomy): domain Eukaryota; kingdom Viridiplantae; phylum Streptophyta; class Magnoliopsida; order Sapindales; family Meliaceae; genus Cedrela; species Cedrela odorata. Next base: position 1,464,297 of record JAXCLQ010000015.1, read on the forward strand.
TACGGGTTGATCAAACTCGCAATCATAGGGTACAATGTACAGCTGCCATCTTTTCTATATTTTTAGTAAACTGAGTATTCATTTTTTAAAAACAATTTTGGCAATAATTTTTAGTGAATTTAGTGGGTTCTTCGATTTGGGTTCTGGGTTCTTCCTTGAATAGATATGATTTAGTGGAGTGTAGAGGCCATGATGCTGCTTGGTTCAACAACATTAATCATGCTCATGGGTATTCCATCTTGGAATAACCTTGCTATTCTCATAATATGCAGCAATCTTAAGGGGTTTCTTATGTTAATATTTTCCATTGGCAATCCTTTTACCATCTTATCATTTTGTACCTGCCCTCATTTGATTCTAGGTTATTATTCTTTTGGTTTCAATATCAACTGATATACTTTGAGTATCCAAATGAACGGCAGAAATCACAATTTAAGGCTTCACACATGCCTGCATGAGCTTGACATGATTTTTGTATAAATATCAATCTCTTCTTTCTTTTGGATGAAGTATCACGTGATGGGTTTATACTTAAGAGTATACTTGCTAAGTTTGTATTCCAAAATTTTGTATACAAAGTGAGGTGACTATGGCACGGATGATTCGAATAATGGAATAAATGGTTGTCAATGTCACATCACTTTGTATCCAACCCTTAAGTTTGTTAATCACCTATAGTTATATCTTGATACATATTTTCCGCCATCATGTGTATTTCTGAACTAAGGAATTCATTTTAATACAGTCGGGGGAAGGATGTTGCAGGCATGGTTCAACAAAAGCACGAGAAGTACAAGATTTTGGTTTCTTTTGAATGTGAAACTCAGAAAGCAGCGAAGGCAGCAAAAGAGCATATCAGACAGATTAGCAGGACTAGATGTGAGGACTTCAAGCATTTGCTTGTATAGAGCTAGTTAGTAAGTTTATGGCCGCAAATCGAAAGGCACCATTATAACTTAAAATTGTAAGTTTATTTACGATTCTAGGAGTATGACAGTTAAGACATGGGTTACGTCTCCTCTTGCCACACCTATAATGTCTTAAAACCTTCTCTAAGAGGAAACGGTTCGGTGCTTTAGAAGAGCCTTGTTCATTAGCACTTCGAGGGCATTACTGTATACTCCTCTGCCCTTGGATAAATAGAAATGTACTGCTTGCATGAATTATTCAAGATTTGTTGTATTGTCTTGATATGTAGTGATGCTTGTTTATTCAATACTTGTAAGCCATTGATGGTTTGTATGCTTGTGCATATTTTATCAATAAAACATCGAATTGTGTTGTATTATGATATTTGCTTGTTTCCTGCTTTTGACTTTCTTTTGTAGACAACTAACCCACTTGAGTTTGTTGCGTATTAATGCGTTTAGGCTGACTTGCTAATTTAATCGTACTGGTAAGTGCCGTCGGGCTTAAATCTCGACTAAGAGAAAGTCGGCCCATGACAATTGGTATCAGAACTCAAGGTTGTAGTGATAATGTCTACAAAAACTACCTCCTCAAGAACAACTTGATTGAATGCTCTCGAAAAGAAAATAGGCGAATTAAAGGAGTATCAACAAGTCTTAGAAGCGGCACAAGTAGATAAGGGGCTCATGTGATATCAAGGGCTTAAGACAAACTTTGACGATACTAAAGTCCTTGAGTTCTCGGATGAGCGTACTAAAAACGAAAGCTACTGACTTTAGGTATGAGCTGTCTAATGGGGAACGTCTCGAAGAGTTGGAAGCACAAGTTGAAAATGCACAAGCAACGATATCCGAGATTGCGGAAGAGTACCGCGATGCGGTGAGCGTGTTGCGGGAATGACTTGAGGAAGTGGGCAAAAGGTCAAACCTCACTGATCGTATCCTTGCAACTCAGTCGGGAGCCGCTCCAAGCTCAGAATACATTCGGTTCAAACTACCGAAATCGAAATGCTATGGAGACACCAGAGATGGCGAAGTGCTAGAGATTTACATTGTTAGATATCGAACAATATTTTCAGACTGTGAGAGTTAAATAACCACCTCCTCCCCGAAAATGTTGCATGCCTTGCTCGAAAGCAATTATGTGAATTAACTTAAAAACTGAGATAGTTTGCGAGTATATAAAGAAATTTTCGAATTCGATGTTAGATATCCGAGATATAATCGAACAAGACTGATTGTTTTATTTGATGGAAAGCCTTCAACCTTGGGCACGAAATGAGTTATAATGACAAAGAAATGCGATTTTTCCTATTCGCACAAATAGTCATTGAATGGTTGTTTGATTATTCACGTGATAACTTCCAACCAAAAAGATCGTTGCTCATCTCAGGAGAGAAAGAGAATGGGAACAAGAAGCTCAGAGATTGAGGCTTTAACAAAGGTGGGGGAGCGATTTAGTGAGTAGAATCGAACTTCCTAAAGAAGTCACATCGTTAATAGTGCAAGAAAGCCGAGAAGAAACGTTATCATATTGATGATACAATAGCAGCATAGAGCCATTGAATGCCTCGAAGGGGCAATACTAAGTGCTATGACAGTTAAAGATGAACTGCAAGAAGCACTTGAAAAGTAATTGAGAGACAAAAGAGACGGGCCACATAGTGGCACCGTGAATGTTGAATGCTCTGAATGAGCTATCCAAAAAGACAAGAAGGCTGCAAGAAAATGACCTCTTGTAAAGTCGATACTCACACTCACCTGCAGATGCTCTTAAAAAGAGAGATCTCAGATTCGTGTAGTGAGGGAGACAAACTCTATGGAAATGTGCCAGTTTTGAGCTGGACCTACGGAGTGACAACCCTGAGGGACCTCAAAGGAAGGCCAGAGGGGCATATTTTTATCCAGTGGTCATGAGGCACCTTGGACTGTAACAGTTGTGACTTGGTAGCCAGGGTGGGCCTACGTGGTAATAGGTTGTGACCACGCCTAGGACCGGGGCTGTTGGTTGTAACGGTTGTGACTCAGTAGCTGGGGTGGGCCTACGTGATAGTAGGTTGTGACCACGCCTAGGACCGGAGCCGTTGGGTAGTAACGATTGTGACTTGTTAAGCCAGGGCGAGCCCGTATGTTAATAGGTTATGACTACGCCTAGGGCCAAGACCGTTACGTAAGAAAGTGTTATGGTGGACATAAAGGCCACTCATAACTTCATTTTGCTTCAAGAGTGAAGCATTTCGGATTAAAGCTTGAGGAGGATATTGGCCGCATGAAGGTGGTCGACTCTGAAAGCCTTATCCAAGAGCGAGTTAGCAAAGCAAGTGCAGATGAAGATTGATACTTAGAAAGGTCAAGTAGACCTTGTTGTTTTGCAGGTGAATGACTTTGCTGCCATCGCGGAAAAGGATTTCTTGTTGGGGAAGGACGCAACCCCGTTCCATCTGCAGGTAGCTTGTTGATCAAGGGAGAAAGGCTCACAATGATGCCAACTAAAAAGTAAAGCAACCGACAAAGGCAAAGTTCTTATCCGCACTTCAATTCAAAAAGTGGATTAAGAGACAAGGACCTTCTTTCATCGCAATTTCAGTCTTAGAGGAGAAGAGAAAAGAAGAGTTGACCCCGTCAAAGATTGCGAATGTCTTGTTGAAGTTTGCTGAGGTGATGCTGGAGCAACTGCTTAAGACATTACCAAGAGGAAGAGCAATTGACCACCAGACTGAGCTGGGACAAATCCACCCTCACATGCTCCTTACAAAAGGACTATATCAGAACTAGTCGTATTTCAAAAGTGAGTAGAGGAACTGCTGAAGGTCAGCTTCGTTAAGTCGTTGAAAGCACCGTTCGAAGCTCTAATATTGTTCCGAAAATGCAAGATGAGAGCATATGGTTATGTGTTGACTAAAAAGCTCTCAACAAGTTGACGACCGCGTTATCTGTCTCGTTCCGCTAGTAACGAAATTGTTTGATCAATAGAGTTCAGCAAAATACTTCACAAAGTTAGATTTGTGATTGAATTACAATCAAGTGAGGATTGCTAAAGAGGGAAATGAACCGAGAACCACATGCATTACCCGTTTAGAATGCTCTATTAAGATGGTTTCTTGGTCCACAGTGCAACTTTGGAAGACGTCGATAAGTGTAAAATAGTTGCAATCCTTCCTTAAATTGGTTGAATATTGCCGGCGGATTGTATAAAGGTACTCAAGGGAAGTAGCACCTATAACCGAGAAGTGAAAGAAATGCGTAATGTGGAAATAGTCTGAACAGTATAGAGGAGTCTTCAACAACTTGAAAGAAGCCATGGTGAGAAATTCGTTTCTTAGCCTGCCAGACATAAGCAAGACATTTGAAGTGCAGACTGATGCATCTAACTTCGTATTAGGTGGGAGTTTTGTTGCAAGAAAGCCACTCCGTAGCTTATAAGAGTCGAAAGTTATCAGAAATAGAACATAGGTACACTAATCAAGAGAAAAAACTTCCAGTTGTGTCACATTGTTTACTAACTGATGAGCAGACTGAAAATTTTAATGGAATGCTGGAAAAGTATTTGAGCTATTTTATCAATGTCAACCAGAAAAGTTGGGCGCAATTACTTGAAGTAGTGCAGTTTCGCTTCAATGCTAAGAAGAGCTCTTCAATAACCCGAATTCACTTTGAGGCAATAACAAGACAAGAACCACTTCTACCCCATATAGTCATAAAGTATAGAGGAAAAGTTCCTAAGAAAAAGTTTATCAGGCATAATTTGGAAAAAGAAGCCATTAGGAGGAAGAAGTGAGCAGATAAGAATAGAAAATCGTTCGAATTCAAGCCTGAAAACTTAGTGCAACCGAAGCGGATGTCTGAACAGATTCAATGAAAGTCGAGACAAGAGACTAGTGCAGAAGCATGAAAATCTAATTCTAATAATTGCCAAAGTGAAGAAGGCTACATTCAAAGTCGCGATGCCAGTCTAGATGAAGATGCGTCTGGTCTTCTATATTAGCAAGTTGAAGTCATACCTCGTTGATACAGAAGATTCCACGCACAATCAACCAACAAGAGAGGAGATCAAGGAGCAGTTGTAGAAAAAGACTACCGAAAAAGTGGAGAAAATTCTAACGAAGAGTCAAGTAACCAAGAAGAGATAACACTATGAAGAATTCCTTGTGAAGTAGAAGATCCTTGGTGAAGAAAAAATCAATTGAGAGAAAGAGCCGAAGAATTGAAGTTATTCTATTAGAAGATTGAAGACTTCAAGATAGCGTCATCGTCGAGGACGTCGATAAATTAGGTAGGGAAGAATATAAGGGTTTCACGCATTCGCTTGTCTAGGGTCAGCTAGTAAGCCCATGGCCCTAAATCGGAATGCACCATTGTGGCTTAAAATTGTAAGTTTATTTACGATTCTAAGAGTGTGACAGCTGAGACATGGGTTATGTCTCCTCTTGCCACAAATGTAATGTCTTAAAACCCTCTTTAGGGGGGATGGCTCAATATCTTAGAAGGCCTTATCTATCAGCACTCTGAGGGCATTGTTGTATATTCATCTGCCTTTTGATAGATAAAAATGTATGGTTTGTATGAATTATTCAAGCTTTAGTTGTTTTGTCTCGATGTGTTGTGATGCTTATTTGTTCAATGCTTGTACGTCATTAATGACTTATATGCTTGTGTGTATTTAATCAATAGAACCTCGAACTGTGTTGCATTATAATATTTACTTATTTCCTATTTTTGACTTTTTTTTTGTAAACAACTAGCTCCCTTGAGTTTATTGCTGCATATTAATTAACGCATTTAAGCCGACTTACTAGTTTGATTATGTTAATAAATGCCACAAGAGCTTAAATTTCAACTAAAAAAAAATCAGCTCGTGAGACTAGACACCCCTGGTATGCATGCAACCTTCCATTTTTCCCCCAAAATAACTCAAATGAATAAATGTGTTGACTAGGCACCTTTCAGTGTGAATGTGATTGTCAACTCAAGGAGTTTAGTTTTATTTTCCAGTCTTCGATCTGCTAGCAGTTTAAAATATGTTCTACCCCAGATGCAATTTTCCAGTAATTTTATTTTTAAACCCTCGGGAATGATTATAACTAGCCCATATTTCATGCATTTTGTGTGAGAGTGTTTATTTTATTTTTCTGTTCTGTCAGTACATACAGCTTAAAATAATGTTCAATTCCTGACTGGAGTTTGGGAATTCTACAGTTAGTATTGGAAAAATGCTCATATCAGGATTGGACTTTGATGAAGCAGAAGAGGACTTTTAAGCAGAATATGTGCATTCATCTTACTTTAATCCCTGTTTGCAATTTCATTTTCTTGTTTATATCCCTGTAATCAGTTTTCTTGAGCCCAGCAACAGAGATTAAATAACAGGAAAGTACAAATGAGTATACTCGAGAATATGTAGACTCCTCTCTTCTCAGCGACTTGGAACATTGGTAATAAATGGAATTCACATCCGTTTAAACATCTATAACTATAAGATAGAAAAACTTTTCATAAACAAGTTGTAAGACAACTGATTAATCATAAAACGAAAGGTGTATATGATTATTGCAGACCAAACTAAGGCAACTGCCATCCAAATACATATATGTGACATACGCAAATGTACATGGTATAATAACATGTTCACATAACCTATTGGGTAATGCATGATTCAAAAACAAATGGTTAGCAATAGCTCCTAACCGTTCACAAGGAAACATTTAGCCAAGACTCAGCAGTACACTAAGGAGTTGAGACCAGATGATGACAGTTGATTTCTGCTTCTGGAAACGAAGTCTATCGAAATGTCTCACTTTCTACAATTTTATGGTCTCACTTTCTACAATTTTATGGAGTCCAGTACAAGACGCTAAATTCATGCCTGCATGGTAAACAAACTGTCCAACCAAAATTTAGTTCTGTCAGGTGTATTACAAACTTCCACAAGTAAGGAATGTATATGAACTATCTCATTGGAGTTACAGTGTCCACTTTATGTATGATGTTTACACTAAAAGTAGGCCAGTCATGTGAGAGTCATGGCTATTTGTCAAGATAAAACAATTAAAGATAAGAACTTTTAAAACTTGCGTATTGTAGATATCAGATATCATTTTCTTTTGAGACATTTTCAATTTTCCAAATGGAAACTTAAGATTGTTGCTATGGTAGCCAAAATATTGACAGCTAGAAATGGATGTAACCCTTACACTATAATCTAGTATCACTAAGTCCACTAGCCTAAGAAAATGTTATAGTTGATATTGCGCATGATGCTAAATACTAAGTGCCTATTTTCACAGGCAAAATTCCACTTGCATAAGTTACTTTAAAAATAGCAAACGCGAGTCCTCCCTAGAGCAGAGAAGGGCAAGCAATTGTAGAGAAGATTCACCATAAGAAAGGTGCCATTTTAAAGATTTCACCTCACCAGTTATGACCCAAACAAGACATCCACTAGACCAAATCAAACGGTCGGATAATTTCAAGTAGCACAATATCAATTCCTATTTTCAGGTTAGAGCTTTCCAATAAAATTTTACAAATCAAATGGCATGGTCAATGTGCTGCTAATGTTACGAATTAAAAACAATGTACTATTCATTTGCTATAAACCTCAGAATCAAATTACGAAGGAAGAAATACTAGCCTTTTTTACTTCATCAACTACAAGAATTTGTTCTATGACCATTATTAACCTCAGTATCTCTCATGGAAAAATTAATTAGGATGTGCACATGATGGAAATAAATATAGATGAGATGGATAGTGCAAGTGCGCACCTGGGATTTATTCCAACTAGCACTCTGTCTCGGATGCTTCTTCTGAATCAGAAAAGGGTAACAGGGTACAAATCCCAAGCATATGTCCATTGAGGCACACATAATACTCGATGCAATCCTCATACGCACCCAACCTGCAACTGGCGCTCTGTGGAATCATTTTGGCTTGTAGCATGTTCCACAACTTTGCTTTGCAATAAGGACATACTTCCGTAGGATGAAGCTGGGCCCCTTTTTTAATCAACATCTTCCGAACCTTTGACAATGAGAACGACTTGAAAACTCCGCGGAAGAATCCAACATCCCCTTCCTCCCCTTGGTCAAGATGCTCACATGGGTCAGATACATACAGTATATCTGTTCTGCATTGTGGCAAAAGGAAGCTCTTTCCAGACGTCCTAGAGAACCGGGTTCTGTAAACAAAGTGGCCAGGGATCTGAATGCTATTGAACAGGCCACCCTTCTTACTTCCTGAACAGTAAATAAGCAACTTCCCAAGTGCCCGCCAGTTCCCATCCACGCTGTGACTCCCACTAGATTGAAGATCAATCATCATTTTTGGGGCCCTTGTTCGGCAAAATTCCTTCCATAGTACTCGCTTGGCAAGATCATCAAACCATTTGCATGTACAGGATAAAGCGGCAATAGTCTTAGGGTTCCAGTTCATTTGTTGAAACACTAAGAAAATTACATCTTCACTTAGATGTCCTTTTGTGCATTGACAGCTTGCTGAGTGCACGCAACGATACTGCTTGGTTAGAATCATTGTTCCCACCGTCCACTTAGTATGAGAAAAAGCAGTGATCAGAAATCCTTGATGTACATGCCAAAACAAGGGTTGTCTCAATTAACATGTATCATACACAAAGAACATTTGATGACTTAATTTCTCAAAATAGACAACCTCTAATTAAATTCCCAATGGCTGAACTGACAGTTGCATTAAGCAATTACATGTAACGTTCAAAACGAGCAAACAAATAAATAAGTACAGGTCATGTAGAGTGACCTAGAGCCAATGGCTTTTGGCAAGGAATTCTTCTTTGCCTATAGCGGATTTATCTCCCTCTCCTCCACGGACATTAGCAATAACTGAACTATATAATTCTCGTTCTCTCTCTCTTTATGCTAACAGCATCAAACGACGATTGTTGTCCCATTCACACACATTCAGAAGTGAGAATATGGTGGAATGTTGAGGTCGCTAATTACAAGTTTCAGATTCAGACTTGAGGATTTTCCATTTTCAAAGTCAAGAAGATACATTACCAAAGGGTGAAACTTTGCTCGCACATCAGTATGACATTCCTTTAATCATTGATGCATGGGACTAAGTAATCATTAGAAAAAAAAAAAAAAGCAACAAAAACTTTCATCTCATCACCCTAGAAATTAATAGGTACAAAATGATAAAATTTTCTGGTCGTCCTGTGCAGGCCTACTACTTTTCATGCATGTAAATGAGAATGATAAGAATTAAACCTCTTTACAACTTGATATCAGTCTTTTTAGCCACCTTTTCTTCTTGATCTAAAGTTATTCTGTAAAAAGTGTATGCTTTGTACTATCATTTTGAAAATTCCCTTCCTTTACAGTTCCTTATATCATCCATGAAAAATCATCCCCAGGCCAATAACGAAAAAAAGAAAGATATTTACCTAAAGAACTGCACGATACTGAACCCAAATGCATACAATGAACTGTACCAACTAATCAATGAACTTTAGATAAGTACCTAATTGAATTGAACCAAATTAAAGACCAACCAAGTTGAAGGACCAACTAATCTATATTAAAACCAAAAAGAGTTTAGAGCCATGCATTGCAGCACCGCCCACTCTCACAAACACATTGTCTAATAAAACGCCGAGACTTTTAACTTTCCAAAGTGTTTGAAACCCAGCTGAAATTTTATAACATCTGCTTTTTAACCTATGACAGCCTTTTTGAGAGCCTACACCGATCTAATAATTAGGTATTTCTGCATTTAAGTAAAAAAAAAAAAAAAATCTTTCTTTTCTTTTCCCAGCTGAGAGTTAGCTACTATCTAACAAAAGAAAGACAAATCATCTAAGATTATCAATGCACATTGGTAAAAGCCAAAACCTCAGATACACAACACCCATTGCATCATAATTAAAAGCTTTTTCGACGAACTCACAAAAAATAATAAAAATAAAAATAAAAAACCTCAAAGGGTTAATGAATCCAAAGAGAAGCCACTTCATTTCTTCACTGGAAACTACTAAATCAGCATTAAGAAACAAAAATTTACAACAACCCAACTCAAATCAAAAGCAAAGAAGACAAAACTGAACTGGATCGCAATGAACATGCAATCAAGACCATATTTTTTTCACCTCAGTTCATGAAGCTCCCTCTTTGCATGTCCTCAAAACCCTAGAAAACTCATCTCTGCACCGAACAAAATGAACCCAAATTAGGGTTTTGTATGTGCTAAACCACCAAACAAAAATTCCTCAAAAAAAAAAAAATAAGAAAGCAACAAATTCACAACTTACATGCACGGAAGAGTTAAGCAATTAGCAGGTTTCAAAAGGGTAAATTTGTCAAAATAAAATTAGACTCGCAGAGGAAGGAAGGGAGAGCAAAATGCAGAGAAATGGAAGGCAAAGAGAAGAGAGAGTGTTTGGGTTCCATATAGAAGAAGAAATGTTAAATATTGCCGGAGAAGATCAGTTCACATCAATGTTACCTGTTTGTCTAACTGGCAAATGGATTTACGTCACGTAGACACGATGACACGTAAATGATTATGTGGCTCCTTCAAAATCTGCATGTGAGAGCCACTTTTCCTATCTGTCATTCATCTGATTGGCTGTGATTTTCGGAGAATGACAGTCAAATGCTTGACTGTTACCCCATTGTTTTTACTGTCGTTTAAATACTTGTGTCGGGACCTATTTGAAAGGTAAATGCCCATGTACCATAATGTCCGCAAAAAGATTCTTAAACCCTATCATTTGTCCACGTGTCGTTTCCAGATTTTTTGGGATTATTTTAATCAGAGGTAGATGTTAATTTTGCATCGTGGCATCTCTTGATTGGCTATTATTCATGGGTTGTGACTAAGTCGATGATGATGATATGGGCAAATATGGATAGTGCCAAGTGCCCATATAAACATATTATGGCAATTCATTACGTTTTTGTTTTTCCTGGTGCCAGTCTTTAGCTTATCTAAAACGAAAAGTTAGCTTGATATCCAGGCAAATCCTTGCACTAGCAAGTTTCCTAGTTCTTTGTTTTCAATGTGGATTTCAATCAAGTTATGCATCAAGATGGTTGAATGTGGATACAATGGATATGGCCAAAGAGTGCATGTTCCTTCCCCATTCATGCACCCAAAACTTAAGCTGCAAAATCGAATTTATCAACAGAGTTTATATGCAATGGAAGGACTCATGCAAAATTTTGGTTAAAACTGGCTCATATAGCTTAAGCAGATAGGTAACAACCCAAATGGTACTATTAAGCTTTCTAGTGTCATCTTTTACCACCATGGATGGTTGTGGCTTAGTCCTTGTGTTGGAGAGCATTCCCACCCAACATGGGTGGTTAACTAAATCCAAAAACTCGGAAAATGAACAGGGTAAATCAAACTGAGTCTAGCACTACAAGCTACGGTATAGAAGTTCCAAGTCATGGCGTCCCTTTTCTTCCAAGAAATAGCTAGAGGTATTCTAGACATCACAAAAGGAGATTCACAAATGCTCCTAAAAATCTTTAATTATGGAAATAACCAACTCTTGATACAATCACGAGGAAGCAGCGATATACAAAAGAGTGTTGCTCAACACATTATATGAGAAAACAGCGTCTAACAAACCATTAAGTAATTAATTCACAGTCAAGGAGATTTTCTTATCCCACAGAAAAGTTCATGAAATCACGAGTATATTTGATTTATTCACAAGATATAAATCAATCAAAATTCAAAGCGAAAATGAAACATACCCTCCAGAAAATGTTTACGAAGCAAGTGAACGTCAGTACACAAAAGCTCAGCCATTCAACCCTTCCTTTCTCTAAAGTCAACCGAAGCAACTACATAATTGCAATTCCATAAGCTTGTTGATTTTACTTCCCACTTACAAGCTTAGGTTTATTCCTCTCTGTTCATTTGGAAAATCAAAGAACTGTTAATGAAGGTGTACTTGAACTCAAGTAACAACGTTTGCAGAAGGTTTGGTCTCTTGGAGGGAGATCACAGTTTCAAAAGCACCCACCAAGGCTTTAACCTTACTTTTCCGGGATTCAACAAGTTTACTAGCTGTTTTTTCAATCACGTTATTAAAGAGAGTCTGGGAATCTTTCTTTCCCAGCACATCTTGATGCCTCAAAACAACTTTTTCTGAATCAGGTTTGCTGTCATTCATCTCACCATCAACTCTCTTCTTAAAGCTTCTTCTGCCATCAGCCTTGAGATTTCGATTCTCACCCAACACTCTTCCTCGCCTGAACTTAAGCCTCCTTGGACTATTGCTCTCAGACTGAATGGCAACGACCTTTCCCCTCCTAAAACACAATTTCACTGCTTGGGAATCCTTGTCCTCTGAATGAACCATCCCATCCTTTCTGGGCCTCCCCAGGCCTTCACCCCCCAGATTTTCTTCTCTTTCGACCCTCATGCTTTCATCATATTCAGATTCAGATTCAGAGAGAGTCTCGTCTTCAGCTTCACTCTCTGTATATTCAGACTGTTCTTCATCTTCTACGTCATGCAATGATGATGAAGGAGACGTTGGGAGGGATTTGGGTAATGGGGATGATGGAGGTGGAGATGATTCAATGATACAACTTTCATTTTGAGTAGATTCCAAGGATTTGTTCTCCTTTTCCATCTTGATGACACACAGGGTTTTTTCAAGGATCAAATCATTGTTGACTTGTTTAACCTCATTCTTGGATTGCTCAGTTTCAGCTTTTCTTATCTTGCCGTGGTTCTTCAGAGGAGAAGCAACTTTCAAGCTCTTGTGCTTTCTTGAATTTAGGCTCGCAACTCTAGTGATAGAAGGTTTAGGAGACAATGATGCCCTTGGGAATGCCAATGACAGTCTTGGGGATGGCAATAAAAGTCTTGGGGAAGTCAGTGCTTGCTTTACAGCTACTTTAGGGGAGGCCGTCTTGTTTCTTGGGTTGATGTCACTCTTTCTTCTGCCACTTAGACCTCCCAAATGATTAGGTGATGATAACTGCTTACTTGCTGGTGATTTCAGTTTCAAAGAAGCAGCATTCTTTGTAGATGCATTTGTTTCTTTAGATTTTGATGAAGCTTTTTTTGAGGAGACATCCACCTTCTGAGAAATTGAGGACACTTCCTGCCTTTTGAAGTTAGGGGATTCAGATAGACAAGGTTTTGAACTGGGAGAAGGTCTAAGCTTGGTTGCTGATGTCTTCTTCATCCCAGATTGAAATTCACTCTTAACTGAGTTTTTTCCATCTGATGATGTATTAAAGTTTTTGCCATATGTTGATTTTTTAGATACTTCCTGATTGATAATCTCAGGGACATCAGGTGAACTGGGTTTTGATATGGGAGAATGTTCGAGCTTCACCACCAACGTCTTCTTCCTCTCAGGCATCATCACAGTCACAGTTGGACTTTGGTTGTCAGGTGCTGGCTTTGTGATTCTTTTTGGTATGGGACGACTTTCCTTAGCTTCAAATGCATGCTTCCTCCCGTATTTACAAAAATCATGACAAGAACCAGTAGAGGCTCTGAGATAATGAGGAAGAACTTTTTCTCCATTGTTTGAAGAATTTCCTTTTCCCATAGAGTTTCTTCTTGAATTACCTACATTGGGCTTGGTTATTTCTGGAGTCACCAGTAAATCGGTACTTTCCTCAGCCATCAACTAGGTTCAAGATAACAGAAGTTCAGAATATACAACCCCGAAAATTAACATAATTATTTTATGATGGTCAATTTCACTAGATTAAGCATGCCAAACAACACTCTAGTAAGCATGAAAACTTGTAGCAATTATGACAAACATCAAGCAACAAATCAGAAAACTAAGTACACAAACAATATAACAGTATAAGAGAACTCACCAAGATCTATTTTAACTCTACTGTGAATGAAGAACGACTTAAAGCTAGAGCAAATTCCAGAAGATCTTCAACCTGAAAGATGAAAACAATAAATAACAATAACATCTGCTTTTTAAGATCAAATAAAACTCTGTTCATGATTGATTTTTAGACATCACATAAGCTTAAAGAGCACTGACATAATTTTAGAGAGATAGGAAAGCAAGTAGAATTAGAAACTTCTGGAGAGAATACAGCAAGAACTATAAAGCTTTCTATTCTTACACTATTTCCAGGACCTACGGAACTGCAGAACATTAAAGAAAATCAAAATGTCTTGGACTCTTGCTTTCTTAAAATTTGGAACCCCTGATGGGGGAAAACAAACTGCTTGACCACTGAAGCGGATATGTCAGAAAACTTTTTGCAAGGTTTAAAGGTAAAGGGCAAAACCATTGAGCTCCTCTTAAGTCAATTAAGAACAGAATAAACACCTACTTGTTTCAGAAAAAGCTTGAATAATTAACCAGACTTGGCAGAGTTTCAGCCATCGAAATTCTCTGAAAAAAGAAATCTATAGAGAAAGTTCTTAATGTCTTAATGAAAAATCCACAGCACACAAGAACCCATCAACTGTTCCTATATGTAATAACTATTTCCTTCATTTCAATCACATACAAAAGATGCATTTGAACTTCTAAAACCCTAACAGAACAACTAGTGTAGCCAACAAGCTTCATAAAATAGAAGAACAGAAGAAGGTCCCCCCAAAAAAGGGTATCAATCATCCTGGATTGCATTGAAAAAAGAAAACTTGTAGTCTTAGCAGAATAGAAGCAATCAAATCATTAATTTTCCAAACCAAATAAAAAAAAAGAAGAAATCCAATAAATTGAAAAGTATCAATCAACGAAAGCAATACCGCAACTATAACACCCCATCTATACAACAAGTATCAACCTCATCAAACAGCATCTTATCATTATCAAATACAAACCCATCTTACATTTGAAATAAAAACACAAATAATGAAACCAAGAGTGATAGAAAAGCAACCGTATTCCAAACTAAAAACAGCCCTTATATAAGCACAGTTAAACAAATAAGACCCAAAACCCACCATTAAAACGACATCAAACAAGCTCATCTTCACTCCCAAACCCAGCACCAAAATCACATTTTGAAGCTAACCACCCATTAATGAAAACAAAACAAAAACCAAAACTCACATGGCATTTTGAGCCAAAAACAGCTTTGTAAACTCTATTTTAATATATATATATATATATATATATTATTGCCACAGAGAAGTGAAAAAAACCGCGTTCAATAAGAAGAAGAAGAATTAAGGTACGTTACCTTTTTCCTTTATTGCTGTTACCCAGCAGCCTATTGCTCCTGCTTAACCAGAAAGCGAAGAAAAAAGGAATTTTTTTTAATATTCTATAACTTTTTTTTATTATTATTGGCTTTCTTCTTTATTTTGTGTTTGTATATGCGTGAGAGTTATATTTGCTTTCTGAGATCGTGCAGGCAACTGTTGTTGTTGCTGTTGCTGTTGTGCAGTTATTTCAAGCTCTGTCTTGGTGGAGGGAGCTTTTCCTCTTCTTAATGCGCGTTTGTTGCTGGTTTCTAGACATAGACAGAACAGAACAAGCGAATCAATAAAATAAAAAGGGGTGAGACTTGTGAAGGATATGGGTGCCCACTAAAACCGACTCTCATTTACACATAAAATAAGAAAATTAAAAAGGAAAATTCCGTTACTGAGTTTTTATGTTTTTGCAAATAAAGATAAAATTTTTTTATTTATAACAAATATATTCCTAAATAACTCAACACCGAAAATATATTTATGTTGTTTCAATTCAATTACTTTAAAAGGATGACAAAAATACCTACGGTGATAGGACTCGACTTGTTTGAAAGAAACTGTATGTATTTTAATTTATTTTATATATTTTTAATTTATTTTAAATGTCTAATTTTCATTTATTCTTTTTTCTTAAAATGCAAAAGTATTCATGCATTTTAAGAAAAAAGATTTCATTTCTTGTTAATAGATATTATAATGAAGTAATTGACATTTATATTTATTTATTTATTAATTATTGATCTTCAAACAGTTTACTTATTTCTTTAATATTTTCTTCAATGTCTATGCATCTCCTTAATTTTCCTTCAAGCCAAACACTTCCTTATTGACATTGAAAAACAATATTTCTAGAACATGCCAACTCTTCCTTATTGAATTATTGTTGCTTGCGGAAGCCAATGTGGAAAAGCACTTTTGTGTGAAGTGCTTTGGCAATTGGCAATGGCATGGCATATTACACACTTCAAAAGGAGGAAGAAATGGTTTTTCCAAGAAAAAGGCTAAAATGGGCTTCTGCTGTGGGGAAAAGTTGTACTAATCTTTAATCATTTTTCTGAGTTGTAAAAAATTGAAAAGACAACAACTTCTCCATGCTCTGAAAAATGCTTTTCACAATACAAAAGTTATGCCCACATTTTGATAAGGATGAATAATTAAACCAAAAAAAGACAATTGAGTAATAGTAGCAATCTCCTTGGATTCTCCTTTCCTCTTGACCCATGCTCTTCATTATCTTATCATATACTTCAATGTAAACCCAATACATAAATCCGTCGTTACACGAAAAAATTAAAATTTGATCCATTAAATTTATAATTTAAAATTTTTAACTAAATTAAAAATATTAATTCTAAAATTTGATTTAAAATTTATCGTGTTACACTTAAAATTTATGATCCGTTTGAAATTGAGATGTTGTAATTTTTAAGTTATAATTGTTATAAGAATAGTTGAATGTGTGAGAATAATGTAATGAACACAAAATGGTGGGTGGGTTTAGTTGAGGAAGTTGACCATCCAACTATAAATTAGGTTAGAAATGTTGGTGAAAGAAAAATGCTTAGCTATTCTGTTATGATATTCTATTTTTGAGTTTACTATTTTCTTTCTTGATAGGTTTTGAATTTTGATGGTCATAAAATTTTCTCATGGCTGCAAAAGAACTTCCATTCTTGGCTAATCAAGAGAGAAAATTGAAGAGGAAAGAGAAAATGATTGATTGTTTGGTTATAGATTCTAGCATTGAACAATTGGTTTCTTGGAAAATTTTAATTTATAAACTAAGATTAAATTTAAACAAAGTTAATTATAATAATTATGACTTTGAAACTACATAATTATGATTATTTATACAAACCTAACTTTTGAAAGTTTCAACAACTTTTAATAGAAAGTCCAAAACCCAATTGTTAATTATGAATTTCAATTCTTAATAAGCCCCAAAAAGCGTTGTAATCAAATGCAACTAGCAAAGAAACCAAAACTCTTGATTGGTAATCAAGAAAATATGATCTCACCCAAGAAAAATATTCAATTTGATTTTTGATATTTAAAAAAAAAATGTTTTAGGTAAGACTATTTTTTAAGAGTTTCAACACTCTAAATTAATTTCATTTCACAAATAAAATTCATCCTATTTGCACTTCATTTGAAACACTATTGGCAGCACAACTATAATTCATTCTTCATATGTGAATATGCAGGACAATGATAAGAAAAGATTCATTGTATCCTAAATATGCAGTTGCTTGTAAGTATAGAAAAGCTGTAAATTTGTAGCTAAACATTTTGTTGTCATGCCGTATCATCGTTTCCGGCCAGAGACAGTTTTCTTCACAACACCCACTGAGACTAAAAACTGATCAAGTGATGACAATGTCTCCATGTCATCAGGAGGGAAATAACTAGCAGCCTTTCCCATGAGTGATGTGAAGAGAAGAGAGAGTGAAGGTCGAGTAACGTAACGTTCACCCAGAAGGTCGTCAAGAAATGCAAATGCAGCTAAGAAATCAGACCTGTTTGCATTTATTGGAGCTTCAAAATGAGCAGGGATTATTCTCCTAAATCTCCAGTCTCGTGCAATGCGATCAATCCAGTCCCTGACCTGAAGTTTTAAGTAGCAAGTGGGGTGGTTAACTTTTTTGGATTTACACTAACAATATTTGTTATGTAATTACATAATGCATCAAGGGAGACTGATATTTTTGTCGTCCAAACATTTATGTAATAATTATAAAAAATAAGAACAAAAATGAAAATTGGAATATGCTTTTACCTTCTCAGGAACTTTACAGAAGACAAGTGTCTTTACAATAGGCGAAACAATTAGCTTTTGTGACATCTGAGCAAAGCTAGCATTAGGTTCCAAAAGATTGGAAGGACCAAGGAACAAGATTTGGAGAACCATTCTCTCCCACCCTTCAACAAGAAATTAGTCGAATTTAATTCTATGTCGTACAAACATGCTGACCTATAAGTTGCATCAGCATTGTACTTTCGTTATGGAAAGAGAGTAATGTGGTTTTCAGATTGAAATGGAATGGAGAACCAACCTTTTTGACGGTTCATCTGGTTGTCAACTACAGGTTCCTGAGGGACCTCCTTACCTTTGCTAAGAATTTTCACTGCCAACCCGTTTTTGGCTGATGCTAACAAGGACTCTCTGCTAATACATTCAGGTGGCTTTCTAGGGACAAAAATCACAGCGTCCGTAACTAGTAGTGTTCTAGAAGGTCTATGATAGAAAGCAACCTCCACATATGGTCCAATCCCTGAAATAATTCACAAGCAAATTAGTACAAACTATCATGCATCTTACTGAAGTTTGAGGCAGGGTAAATGCAGTTCATTTACCAACTTCTGGCGAGCTTAAAACCTTCTGTTCGATCTCATCAGCCCATGGTGTTGATAAGTCCTCGTCTATCAATGTTTTGGCACGAAAAATTCCAAAAAATGCAAGCGGCAAATTCAAGGGCCAACTCCATTGCCTTGGTGCAACCCATACCTGAGCCCGAGGGAACTTTCTTGAAAATGGACTGACAAAAATTTTGTGTTCATAAGCAAATGTAGGCAGGATGATGTACTCTACTGGAGCGCCTAACTCATTCACAAACTGGAAAAGTAGAACCAGAATAAATATTAGCGAATGGTGCAGTGACTTAAAACCTTGAAATGGCCTCAGAAAACAAATAATGTCTCTCGACATAAACATTTCAAAAGCTACGTAAACAAACTTACAAACCCCACATGCCCTAAGATTACACATGTTATCGAATGGTCACACCGATATCAGGAGTAAATTGGAGAATATAATAGAACCTGAATACACTCCTCGGTTGGAGCAATAGGTGCATGGACCCATAATCCTCCAGATTTGAGTTTGATGACTGTCATTCGAATGTTTGTAGAGACACTGCTGAATCCTAATGCTTGTTCTTGTTCGAATAGCCATATGCGGCCTTTCACAACCTAAAGTGTAAAAAAAATTTGATTGAATTAGAATATAATTACATCCAAAGCAACTCCACAGCTCAGTCTCAAGTCCAAAGAGAGCAACTACAAGCAAGTCAAACATATAATTTCTCAATTTGATGAACTTCTGTATATAAAGCATTTCTCAGAATGAAAACATCATCAAATTGACATTGATATGACATGCATGCACATGGTAAATATGTATTTTCACACATAGTCAACCATATTCATTAATTCTTAAGATATTTTGTTTGAACTCGAAATAAATAACAGATATAATTCTTGAAAATGAAACTCAGAACCAATTTAATAAACACCGAAATTTGATCAAGTCAAATTGAAGATAAGAAGCTAACCTCAGTACTAATAGTACGCCTATTGAAAAAAGGACCAAGAGGAAAAGGAAATCCAGTAAAATTGATATAAAACCTTCCCCTGTTACTGCTTGTTATTTCGCCAGCTGAAGCAACCACCAAACTGCTGAAATCTCTTTTTCTGCTTTTGCTTTTCAGCTGGAAAGAAAAACTCTTTAAGGACCCAGCAAAAAGACTTGAACTTGGTTCTCTTAGAGAAACTGGGTCCAGCAGAAACAATGATGCGGGAGAAGAAACAGCAATGGCTGCCACCATTTTTATAAACTTCGCTGGTTTTGTAACATTAACTAACAACCAGAAAGATTAGAAGCTTTAGAGTGGGTGTAACATTAACGGAACCCAGAGGTTGAAATTCCAGGCCATGTTTGTGACACGTGGAGGCTTATGTTAGATTGTCCTACATGGATTTTCTGAGGATTTTCGAATTATTGTGGATAAGAAAGAATAAAGAAATACTTATTTGCATTAGCAAAAGAAAATGAAGCATTATTAATTCCGTATGGGGATTTTTCTAGAGCCTCTGCTAGCAAAAGGACCGTGTTGCTATTTTGTCTACTAGGAAGTTCTTGGTGAACCAGATTAATTTACTCTGTATTTGGTGTGAAGAAACAAGCAGAAAGATGAAGCATTACGGACAGAAATTTCATCTTTTAGGTAAAAAATAAATAAATAAATTTGACCCACTTGATTATTTGTTGAAAACAATTTGATTATTATAACATCGAGGTTAGATTAGCCCTATGACTGCCATGTTTTCAGCTTGAAGTACCGAGTTATCTGAATTCCAGATTCTCCTGCTGCATACAAACAAAAGTTTACATTTCAACAATTATATTCCAAACTCACCAAGAAAAAAATTAAAAATAGCTTAGATAGAACTATTACATAGCTTAAAATAATACCAGTCTCGTTACAAACAATATTTTGAGCTTCAGAAAGCATTTTGTGCTACACCATTTCAGCTTCAGACTAGCAGGCGCTCAGCATACTTATGGAGCAGCAACTTGTTGGTAGACGACACATTATGTCTGAACCCTCACTAACAGCATACTACTAACTCACAGGAGTAAACATCACAGCTATCGTAGAAGCGACATTCTAAAAGCATTAACATAGTACTGGAGATGAAAGGCTTTAGGCAATGGTGACATTGAGTGTAGCTTCGAAGGTAATAGCCATGGAACCTTAGAAATTGAAAAGTCGACAAATTACAGAGTTAATGACAGTTGAACGAAGGCATGCCATCTTGTAGGTGCAAACTCCTATTCACAGTGCTTACCAGCAAAAATCAAATAGCATTTCAGGTGATGATCTCTCTCACAAGCCAAACCAAACTAGGATATGCAAAGTAAAGAATGAGAAATGATGGGAGAGCAAACAAAATGCTGACTAGCATGTACAGGGCCAAGATGGCAGCACTGGCAGGTATAACATACACAACAATCAGCAGAAAGACGATGACCAGAGGGAACTTGGCTGTCAGATGAACAAAGAAAATCAAAGACTTCCGAAGTGAAGAATTTATTCTCTCCACACTGAGATAATTGTTAACATGAAGGTGATCATAGTTTGATCCTACTGGCTCAGGATGGTAAAGATGTTGTCCCCTCCTGTGATTGCCACGGTTCACTTGATTTCTGAAGGCTGAATTGCTGTTCAATGACCAGGCTGACTGACGATCTTCACAGAAACCAGAATGGGACTTAATTCTATCACCATTCATGCTCTCAACCATCCAAAGTAGAAAATAATTCTTCCGTGGAAATTTGAGATTTCCCTTGTAAACAAGACGGAAAGATAAGAGATTGCACCACGGGCAGGAGATAAAGAGGGGAAGCTGAACTGGTAAGGTGGGAAATTTCACAACAGCCCATTGCAGTCCTAGAATGCAGTTTTTACAGAGGGTATGACCACACCATAGAACATAGGGTACATTTTCAACCATGTTGAAGGATTCCCAACATATTGGGCACTCCAGACCTTCCTCTCTGCTAACAACAGACGACACTTCGTCATCCGAGCATTCTGAAGCAGCTTGAGTAAGCTTTAGAGAGTCATTTTTCAATCCAACATTTCCAGCTACACAACTAGATGCAAAATTCCACATTTTGACGGTTTGCGGGACGACTAAACCAACATTAGTTGCTAAGGTTGTAGAAACTGAACTTCACAGTGGAGAACAATAACCATCAACCTAAACATTGAGAATATCCTCCACCAAATAATGATTGCCCACAATGCTTGTCGTTCAAAGTGAACCTGCAAGGAAAAATGTGTAGTAGGAAAGAAAGTAACCTTATTTTCTTGTAAGTTGGGCTGTAATTGAACTTCGACACCATTTCATATTTAATACCCCCAAGAAGAAAGAATGCAAGTACATTTCACTGTTAAAACAAGAAACTGAATCCAAAACATGTGCTGAAATTGAAGTGGTAGGAAGTTCAACAATAAATTGGAGCACCAAAAGATGAGTGCGGTACTCAACAGAAGATAAGGAAAATACTGAAAACATATTCAGAAATGAAGTTTTATTTGCATAAATATATTGAATTTCAAGGTAAGTGTATAATCCACAAAATTCCAAGATTCACCTGTTTTTTTTGACTGAATCTGTAGAGCTTGAAAATTTCAATTCAACTACATTCTTAATAAACAGAATAATAATAAACTGAAGATAGAAGAGAAAGAAAAAATCAATAATTTTCTTTGAGAGTTTCTATTATTTCTCCAGTGGATTCCAAAGTTTTATCCTACATATATTCAAGGATTACGCAAAGCTAGAATGATATCTACTCCACCTCCAATTTCTATCTGCCACTTGGCACATTAGATGAGGACTCTTAAAACTAAGGCAGGTGACTCAAGCTAACACATCAACTACTTCATCGTTTGCCTCCTTATGATCAGAGATGATTCAACTCAAAATAAACTCATTGTTGGAGCAACTTTAAGCATCATTCATACAAAATTTGTATCCTATGAAAATCATCATTCACTCTATATTCTAGCTGAGCGCAAAAAACTACATAATTGACACAAACAGCAAAACCATAAAATATATATATATATATATTTTAAAAAACACTATTTTAACAAATTGAAAACTGGATACACAGAAATTCCGGATTTTGACATAGATAATCCTAACCCGGACATGTTAAATCCAAATATACATTTAAAAAAAAAAAAAAAGCTTCTTCACAAATTATAAACTTAAAAAAAGATACAACCCCATATGATTAAACCCTTAATTGGACACATAAAACGAAACTAGCTACCATTCAACGAAGAACCCAAACCCAAATCGAGTGAAACGACAAACCCAGAAACTATATCGTAACATAAAACCGATCCGTGTGGATTCAATGAAAATGTTGTAAAATCAATCGTCTGAAGAATCGAAAACGAGAGTTAACAAATCTTACCCATTGAACGGAGAGAGAAAACGAAGAGAGGGTTCAGTGAACCAGCTCCCTCTCTCGCGCTGTATATGCAATTGAATTTCCCTGAAGATGAAGAAGAAAAAAAAAATCAAAAACGGAATTTGCTTCTGATTTTGGTTTTATTTAGGGTAAGTTCTGGATTTTCTGAGTTGCAAAATACTGGCTCAGATTTTTCAACGGATTTTTAACTTTATGATCCAAAATTTGGGCCAATTTATAATTGTAGCCCTCATAAAAATTCCTTCTTAATTTTGATCAAAAAGAGGCTTTTAGACAAAAATATCATCACCACATAATTAGTTTTGTTTGTTCGTTTAGAGAAACAATAAATTGCGAATTTACTTAATAAATTATGAATTTTACTCAATAATTTGAGAATTTTTTCTCTAAAAATTATTAAGTTTATTCTACAAATTAATAATTTTACTTAACAAATCTGAAATTTACTCGTCAAATTATTAAATTACTTAACAAATTGTGAATTTTATTAAGCAAATTGATGATTTACACAATAAATTAATAATTTATTTGACAAATTGGATTTTCAGTAAAATTTTAAATTTGTTGAATAAATTTACAATTTATTGAGTAAAATTAATAATTTTTTTTTTCATAAATTCATTATTTATGGTGTACTCTTGTTAATTTGTTGAGTAAATTTATAATTTATCAAGTAAAATTCACAATTTATCGAGTAATTTTACTATATATTGAGTAAAATTTGTAATTGATCAAGTAAATTCACAATTTATTATTTCTCTTTTAAGTTCAAACAAAACAAAACTAATTATGTATGTAAATGTATTTTTATCCGAAAAATTTCTTTTTAGTCATTAACAAAAGCAACAATTAGGTTATCGTTACCAGTGAAACGATATCACTTTGCTGTCTAAATCTTTAGGGTTTAATTAAATTTTATATAAAAAATGTTAAATTTTATTTTAAAAAATATTTTATTTAGTAAATAAGAAAATAAAATCTTAGAATTTATTTTTTTTATTAATCTTGTATTAATATATTAAAATATTTAATTCAATTATTATAATTGATTATTTAATTTAATATCAATTAATTATTATATTTTTATTTTGATAATTTTTTAATTGATAAAAAAAGTAAATCTAATTTTAATTTTAAATATATTATAATATAAAAATAAGAAAGGGAGGCGAGAATTATTCTTATCTCCGTCCTACCCTAAAAATTAGGATGGAGATCCTTCTCTATCCCTATCTCATTTTCAAGTTCGAGGATGAAATTATTCCCGATCCTTGAACAGGACAGGACAACAGGATGAAATTCCATTTTTATTAATTTTTCCGAAATAAAAAGATAGAAATTACTATCTATATATATATATATATATATATATATATAAAAGGTCAATTTAAAATTGCTAAGAATTTTACATTTATTCAAGGTGATCATGGGGTCTTACAGACAAGAAAATTGCAGCATACTTACGAAGCCTGCCTTCGATACCAGTACCATTTCCCACTACAGGAATCACAGAACCAATACTTCTCATCTTGTAACACCTCCAAGCTAACTGTATTTTCACAGCTGCCCATGTTCGCCAATTCGACGAGTAATATCTTGCTATTCTCTTCAGCCTTTCATCGACAAATCTGTACCGGAAATGATCTGTAATGTACCTCAGATCCTTTACATTCAGACCATATGCTTCTACAGTTTCTGTACATGTAAATGTTGCTGATGATGCCGGAAGACGGTCTTTAAATGGGCGGCGGAGACACAACGAGAGGAGCTCATCGCCAAGAAATCCTCCTGGTTCGAGAACACTTGTGGCTAACTTGCCTTCGCTCAGTCTCTGGCTGCGTTTTAGGCGTCCGCTGACAATGAACACCATTCTTGGAACAGGATCTCCTTCTCTGATTATCTGTAAAACAAAGTATAAAGTTGATCAACAAGTTTGTAGTCGTTTGATTTGGACGTTTGTAATGTAAATTTAGCAGTTTATGCATACCTTTTCATCTTTAGAGTAAACAAGGGGCTTGACTCGATCACATATGTTGTCAAGAATAAGATCATCCAAGTTGTGGAACAAAGGTACCTATAAAGCATATTAATTAGACTCTGTTTCTGAATCACTTATTTGTGTCTTTGGAATCGTTCAAGTATGCAATGTCACATTGTTTTTCGTTACCTTTTTGATGAGGTCTAGGCAGAGATATCGCTTAATGTCCATCCGGAGCCCTTCGGGCAAGTCTTCTATCCAGTCCAATTCATCTTCTCCCAAGGTTGCCCATCGCTGTTGTTCAAAATGGCGTACTCTCCGTCTCAAGCCAGATGGTAATTGTCTTCGCCTCATCCACCATTCAACATCTCGACTTCTCAACTGTATTTTTTTCTTCCTTGCCATGACCACTTGCAGTGACACCTTCAAGAAAGAACAAAAAGAAAGAATCCTTATTTTAGACCTTAAGTTATATGGCTGAAATGTTTAGCAAACATTAGAGGAAATCATAGGTCACCTGGATATTTCCAACGAGTAGAGTGAAGAGTGTTAAGCCACAGAGCACAATGCATATGCTGAACATTACTTCTAGCAAGTTACTTGTGGGCTCAAGTTCATTGCCGAAAGAGCTGTGAACAGTAGCACAAATTATGATGCTGTTTCGGTATTATTTTGGTACTTAAATCATAATCTAAGTTCTTTTGTTGCTAGAGTTACCTCAGGTTTAACAAACCCCAGAAAATGGGATAAAGCACAGTATCCGCGGTGGAATTGCTAGAAATGACTGGAAGGGCTGTTGCATAGACCCCATACCTGAACGGTCCGTGAATATCTAAGCACGATGATTTCCCGACCATCATTGGGAGCGGAGATTTACTAAAAACCTTTGAACAAGACAAAGAAAGATTACAGTGTTGACTACTTTCACATTGCTGCTGGAGGCATGAAACTACACGTTGCGTGGCAAGAGCATACCAACATCCTCCTGTAACCTGGAAAAAACAGTAATGCACATTCAGTATTTCTTACAATCAAGAAGAAATTATCTTAACCAAAAGGAGATTGGTCATTACATGCGAGAAGATTAAGTAGGCTATGAGATTAATGCCGAAACCCCACCAAATGGTGCCGAAAATATAGCCTGTAACCTTCCTCATTCTTCTCATTAAGCAGAGGCTATGGTAGACTTTAGGCAGTAATTGAAACAAGATTATTAGCAGAAGCATGGTCATTATCAGCTTAATCTTGTCTTCTCTGATCAGTTTTGGTACTACTAACCACAATACTGCCTGCAAAAGAATCAAATTAATCGTTAAACATATGTTTACTCGTTTAAAATTGTTCATTAAATGTAAATTGGAATGCTGAAATTCAAATGCAACCTAACCTGAGGGATGGGGAGAATTACAAAAACGTCAAGCCAAAATCCTGTAAGAGACCGAACATAGTGACAAGCAATGGCACGTGCGTCCCACACGAGTTTCCCGCATCCGACAACAAGAGATTCCCTGGACACGTAAGCCAACCTGAACTGAAGCCACAAGTGGTACAAATGCACGGCATCGACACACGTGCGAAGGACGGTCACGATCAACGCCAACTGAGAGTCCAAGTAAACGCAAGGGGTCCCACCTCGTCCCACGTACAACGAGAACACATAAAAGAACAGAGGATCAACAGCCAACGCAATCCCACGTGCCAGCAACAACACTCTATTCCACTTCTGCACAAAACCACTCCGTGGGTCCAAAACCGGCCCGAAAAAGCCCAAGGTCTTAACCCGGGTCGGGCTGTTCCTCCTAGAACCGGACTGGGCCTGTATGGGAATGAAAGAAGATCCGGCAGAGGCCTGCCATTCGGGTTGGTGGGCGCTGTCGCAGATGGTGGAGTG